>JAKCPI010000742.1:0-12223 GCA_023213315.1 Euborellia annulipes
AAAATATGGGGATTGACTTCCCCGAGACTTTCTCGTATGTTCTTTTGGAATTACGTCTGGGTGTGTGTGTAAACACGATTGCTTAAAAACCAAAGCAGCTAGATCGATGAAATTTGGTATATGCTCCTTAACTAAAATTGTAGATTTCTATCAACTTTTGGAGTAAATACGTCACTTGGAAGTAGTACTTTACTTAAAAAGTTTTTTTTTTTTTTTTTTTTTTTTTTTTTTTTTTTTTTTTTTTTTTTTTTTTTTTTTTTTTTTTTTTTTTTTTTTTTTTTTTTTTTTTTTTTTTTTTTTTTTTTTTTTTTTTTTTTTTTTTTTTTTTTTTTTTTTTTTTTTTTTTTTTTTTTTTTTTTTTTTTTTTTTTCCCCCCCCCCCCTTCATTTATTTCACAAATTCATTTGTTTATATTTTTCCCCTTTTTTAATGACACCTGTATGATTTTGTTTTGACTTTTTATCAAAATTAACGAAAATTTTCTATTTCTTCTTTGATTATTTCAAAAAACATATTCAGTTTTCGAAAAAATATCAAAAGAATAAAAACTTTAAAATAGAGTATTTTATCATAATATAACAAAAAAAAAATTGAAAATTTCAAAATTTTTTGAAAAAACTTTTTAAGTAAAGTACTACTTTAAGTGACGTAATTTACTCCCAAAAGTTGATAGAAATCTACAATTTTAGTGTAAGGAGCATATACCCAGAATTTCATCGATCTAGCTGCTTTGGTGGTTTAAGCAATAGTGTTTTTTTTTTTTTTTTTTTTTTTTTTTTTTTTTTTTTCCCCCTACACACACACACACACAGACATAATGCCAAAAATGGTTTTTGGACTCAGGGGAGGGTGTGACTGGTCGCACAGCACACAACTTTCTCTTACTTCCGGTAATCGAAAGTTGTGTTCTGTGCTTGTCTCACCAGATTTTTTTGTGTCGACATATCAGGGCCGGATCTAGAGGGGGGCAGTGGGTGCATGTGCCCCGGGCGGCAGATATCAGGGGGCGGCAATTAAAGAAAGATTTACTAAAAAATATAATAAAAAAAAACTTTTTAAAAAAATGCTTTTATTTAAATTGAACTAAAAAGAGAAAAATAATTTAATTTAATTGTTCTTGTTAAAATTGTTTAATATTAATTACTTAAAATAAAAGCGTGGGGCGCTCATTGATATTCGTAGCTTAAGGGAAGCCTCGGAATAACTTCGAAGCGCCCACGCTTTTATTTTAACTCATTAATATTAAACAATTTTAACAAGAACAATTAAATTAAATTATTTTTCTCTTTTAGTTCAATTTAAATAAAAGCATTTTTTTTAAAAAGTTTTTTTATTATATTTTTATTTTAAACATTTTAGTCTTTTTTATTATAGATAGAGTATTAAATAAAAAAAAGGCTGGAAGCGGGAGGCATCAAATAAAGTACCACATTAGTTTGGACTATTTTGATATAAATATCCACATCATTGTTGTCACCAAAAATGACCCTTAAATATCAAATTTCACATCTCTAGCTCATCGGAAAGGCTTTTGAAAATAGATTTGTTTGCGTGAGGTTTCAAATAAAGTACCACATTAATTTGGCTTATTTTTATGAAAATTTTTTTACAAGGGTGTCCCTAAAAATGACCCTTAAATATCAAATTTCACACCTCTAGCTCATCGGAAAGGCTTTTGAAAATAGATTTGTTTGCGTGAGGTTTCAAAGAAAGTACCACATTAATTTGGCCTATTTTGGTGAAAATTTTTTTACAAGGGTGTCCCTAAAAATGAGCCTTAAATATCAAATTTCACACCTCTAGCTCATCGGAAAGGCTTTTGAAAATAGGTTTGTTTGCGTGAGGTTTCAAATAAAGTACCACATTAATTGGGCCTATTTTGGTGAAAAAATTTTTACAAGGGTGTCCTTAAAAATGAGCCTTAAATATCAAATTTCACACCTCTAGCTCATCGGGAAGTGCCCTAAGCAAAGATTCAAAGTTGGTGACCTTGAAAGAGTAAGTTAAAAAAAATAAAAGCATTTAATTAAAAAAGGTAAAATGATATGAATTTTATTTAGAAAATTTTAAGGAGGGGGCGGCAAATTAAATTTTGCCCTCCTACAAAATCTCGTAGTTCCGGCCCTGCGACATATATTTAGTTTCCACCGATATATTAGAATTCAAGATGTAAAATTTATAAACATGGGAAAATATTTATATTTTGTACCATGGCAACCATTCCTTCCTATGAAATACAAGAGTAAAGTGGTCTTCAGAAGATTTCAATTGCAAAATGAGAATATACATTTTAAAGAGCATCTAAAAAATAATTGATTTTTGAATTTAAAAAAAAATCGTTGGAGCGAATTTTGAGAAAGTCGAAAAAAAACTGAAAAAGTACATCAGTAAAGTACTAGTACTCTTAGGCCGATTTTGTTCAAAAGCTTCGTGTCACGTCCCAAGGGAGTAGCTAACCTAAATTTCAACCTCCTAGCTCGTTTTGTTCATGAGATATTTTGTTCACAGACTCAGGGACCTGTATTTCCATCAAAATCTTGACATAGAATATTTAACATGAATCCAATATTTTCTCTATATAAATTAACATATTTAGTTGAGAAAAAAAAAAAAAAAATTATCTTTTTCTACGGTTTTTTTTTCCTTTTATTTTCTTTCTTGCACAAAAGAAAATATTGGGCATAGAAAATGAACGGAAAGAATCGATAAAAGGAAGTGAATTTTTAATCAAAGGAATATTCTAAAAAGGGAAGAAAATTAATAAAAAGGAAAAAAAAACGCGAGAAGAAAATCTTCAATTTTAAGTGTAGATAGGATATAATAAAGGGATCATTTTAGAATAAATCTTGGCAAATTATTTAAGAGAGAATCTGGTGGTGCCACCATTCGAATTTTATAAGCTACACCCGGCGGCAGGTCTTGTATCTGGTATAAATGTGACCTGATTTTTTTGCTTATATTTCTGGAACTCTTTATTGGATTAATAATAATAATAATAATTTATTCCTTCCTCAAGACATACATAATATGTACGGAAGTTGTCCGTTACAATCACT
Source organism: Euborellia annulipes (assembly GCA_023213315.1). NCBI lineage: Eukaryota > Metazoa > Arthropoda > Insecta > Dermaptera > Anisolabididae > Euborellia > Euborellia annulipes. The sequence continues at coordinate 3,057 of JAKCPI010000742.1, forward strand.
TAATACATATCTCATTAAACATTTTAATTTACACGAGCAAGTCAAGAATTGGGCGTCTCCTCAAGGTACTCCCTCAAAGAGTAATAGCTTTTCTGGACCAGGAAGTGACGGAGCGACGACATGAATGTCCGCGTGCCAAATAGACTCTTTAGTTGTCCCGGCAAATGGTTGTAAACCCGAGAACAGAGGCAGATGGGGTTCCTCTCACTTCGGGAAAGCTTATGGGTTGGAATACGCAAGTCTCCCCCATTCCGAGTACGATAGGAATGGTTATAATTAAGTCGGGGGAACTCACCGGATCTCATACTCAGATACATCATCGCCTGGTATATGAGTACACCAGGCAATGTTAGAATTTTCAATTCTCTAAAAATCTCCCTGCATGGGCTTCTTATACCGTAACTCCCGAGACTTCTTACTGCCCTTTTCTGCAAGATAAAGACCCTCTCCCAATCGCGACCCTGTCCCCAGCACAGTATATTATAGGCAATCAGAGAGTGGAAGTTAGAAAAATAATAATTTCTTGCCGCCACGATGCCGACCATAAGATAGAGCCTTTGAATAGCGAAGCAAGCCGATGACAACCTTGGGCATAAATAATCTATGTGCGAACTCCACCTCAATTTGCTGTCTATATACGTACCCAAAAATTTTACATTACTAGATGAATCAAATTCTCCCCCAACGAGACCAGAGTCACCAACAACCCCCCCTTATAGCAAAAGTTAACTACCACTGATTTTTTCTCATTCAAGATCATTCCATTAGAACCGAACCAGTCGTTCAGGTCCGAGAGTCTCGTCCTACAATCCTCCTGAATCCGAACTGAGTCACTGCCACAACACAAGAATGAGGTATCATCAGCATAAGTTTGTCAAATTAAGATGAGATTTGGCAAATTTGGAGTCCTAATTGGTCCTAAGAAGATATTTAAACTAGAAGTGAATCGGACCACAAGGAGCGGTAAATTATTATCACGAACTACGGTTTTCTCAACTTCTTTTGAACTTTTCTTCTAGTAATAAAAACAATTCAAGAAACAGATAACCTTGTGTTTTATTTGTAAAATATATTCTTTGAAAAAAAAAATTCTATTTTATTATTTTTCAATTGAGAGATATAATTATTATAATTAAAATTAGCTTTAATTTCTTAGAAAGCAAGACCCAATGCTTCCCAATGGGAAAATTTTTGAACCTCCCCATTTGGGGATTTTGAGACTCTATTATTTTTCCTGGACTCTATAAACTCTTTTTTTTTAGTTTTTATACAAATCTAATATCCGGTTTGTACTTTAATTCAATATATTGATCCTATATGACTTTTTTACTGCAATATCATCCATTTTCTCTCTGTCTCTTTTACATAATTCAAAGTGCTTAATTATTCCTTCCATTTCATTAATAACAAATTTAATCAATAGGCCGAATCAAATCATTCGAATCAATAATTCAAATCATTTAAATGGTCTAAATGTCAATCAACGTCTATGTATCTTTTACTTTCTATCAAAACAGGGTAGAGGATGTCAAAAAATAGGCAACCAAATTGCAAAACTTTCCCGCTCAATTAATTGACCTTGGACTTTACTTTGATGGTCAATTATAATTCTTTAGTGTTCCTAAATCCCACAAAATCAAGCAATTAAAAATTAAAAAAAAATAATTTATGTGAGATTTAATTATATCTCGATATAAAATAACGAAGTTTTGAAATCTTGAAATGCAATTTTTATTTTTTCATTTTTTACCAATAACTTCTGAACTACAGAACAGATTGTCATGAAATTTGCTCCAGGTCTAGAGGCTATTGTCCTAATTGGTCCCCGTTACGCAATTGTGTGTCAATCGCCAGGTACCGAGATTTGAGAAAATTAACATTAAAGTTTTTCTGATTTAAATTGTTTTGGTTGGATTGTATATCATTTTTTTTTTGTCAATTGTGCAAGTAAATACTGTAATTATGGCAGATATTCATAGATTATTTCTAAAAATACAACTAATTTAGAGAATAATAAAAATATAAAAAATTATTATTGCAAAATTCTCCAAGTCCAATTATATTTGCAAAAATGCTTCAAAATCTCTTGACACATGATTGCAAATTAATCTATGCACTATTTATATTAATAAAATAATTTTAGGTTTATCATTCAAAAATTAAAACGGAGATATTATTAAAGTTCTTTTGTGGTTATATTTAATACTAGTAGCATAGAAACTTTTTATCAAAATTACAATAATAAATTTTAAATAGTATTAATATTTTAAAATAAATACAAAGTGATAACAAAATTTTCTCATCAATTAATTCCTGAATGGAAGTCAACATGGCAAGAGTAAATCAAAGTTATAATAAGGAAATCGACTTAATATTATTATTTATTTAATTTATTAAAACGGCTACCCGAAGAGCATTGTGAAGAATCTAATTAATAATGGAAATAAAAAAGAAAATAAAACACCAGAAGAAAGACCTTCAACAACAAACAAAAAATTTGGATCAATAAATTTCATTCCTGGGTTATCAGAGAGAATTATTAGGATATTTAAAAAACAAGGAGTCGACCTGGCAGTAAAAGTGAAAAAATCTGGTGTGACTGGCGCACAGCACACAACTTTCTCTTACCCTTCGGTAAGAGAAAGTTGTGCACCGTGCTGGTCACACCAGATTTTTTGTGTCGAGATATATTTAGTTTCCGATAGCACCTTAGTTTCAAACTTGCATTTTAAATGTTGACTGCTTCAAATAAACTATGGTTATTTTTCAAAATTTTAATCTCATATTTGGACATTTTATACACAATATAGAATCGTAAATAAATACAAAATTTCATAAGAATTGGGAAAAAAAAATTTTAAATGCCTAAAAAGTTCCAAAGGGGACCCCCTTTTGAATCGAAATTAACATACAAATCCCTATAGGAAATTAACATTGTTTCTATGCGAAGATAAGGTGGAAAGGGAATTTAAAAAGAGTAGAGAGAGACGATAATGTTTGCAAGCGAGAGAGATATATATATATGTTTTCTTTGAAACAATTAAAACAGAAATAAAAACATGATCGCAATACTTTCTCTCTCTATATATTTAATATATAGGGTAAGAGAAAGTAAAAAATAAATGGGAATTTAAATAATAATTGATTTTTAATCTAATAAAAAGAAAAAGATTTAAATTCCGTTACCAAGGCAACCAGTTCTATCTTTCCTATGAAGAACAAGAGTAAAGTGGTCTTCAGAAGATTTCAACGGCAAAATGAGAATATACATTTTAAAGAGCATCTAAAAAATAGTTCATTTATGAATTTAAAAAAAAATCCTTGGAGGGAATTTTGAGAAAATCGAAAAAAACTGAAAAAGTACATCAGTAAAGTACTAGTACTTTTTGGCCGATTTTGTTCAAAAGCTTATTTTGAGATTCTTCAAAGGTACCTAAGTTAAATATAAAATTTCAATCCGGTAGCTCAATTCCTTCATGCTAAAAAAATGGTTCCACACACACAGACACACAGACCAATTTGCGGGACCCACTTTTTTGGACTCAGGGGACCTCAAAACATGTATATCCATCAAAATCTCGACATCGAATTTTTGACATGATCGCAATACTTTCTCTCTCTATATATTTCATATATAGGGTAAGAGAAAGTAAAAATACTTCGTCCATTGTACTCAAATAAAGAGAAAAAAGAAAAATTTGAACAAAAAGAACTGGTGTACAAAATTGAGTGCAAGCAATGTAAAACTGCAAAAAAACCGCACATCTATTTTGGGGAAACAATGAGGCCATTAAAGATAAGAATTCGAGAACATGCCTCGTCAATTGTCCATCAACGGCTCAACTCGGCGCTCTCTATCCATGCCATCGATAACAGCCACGATTTCGATTTCGAAAACACAAAGATAGTATGTTTTGAAAAGGACATGGACAAAAGGAAATTAAAAGAAGCAGCCAATATACAAATGTTTTTAAAAAACACAATCAATTTTAGGGCCGACGTAGATAAATTATCCGATTGCTATAGCATGATATTGACAATTGTGAACAAATTATAATCATAAAACTAAACCTAATTTGCGATATTTATACTCATTATATGTGTGTGATGTCTTGATAATTCAAAAATTTTTTTAAATATTGTATAAACTTACAAAACTTGTAAAAATGAAAATAAAAACGTGTTAAATTTGTAAATCAGATTAGAAATAGTTTGAAAAATGTAAGACAGATGCCGCAGGTTTAGAATTCACCTATTTTAAAATAATCTCTTTAAAAGTAATCCTTTCATAAACAAATCGACTGCCCGATAGATTCGATGCATTGCTGGCACACAAATAGAGGGAGATCTGGACCTTTGTTGATGCACACACTATTATAGGTATGTCATTTGACAATTTTGTACTGTATTTTAATAACTTGTTTTGTAATGCATCCACAAATTTCCAGACTCTCTTCTCACTGAGGAAGACCTGCGGCACAGCGGTCGAAACCTGTGGTATGAGGAAATTAAATTAATAAATAAATAAGATATATTTTTTAAAATATATTTTGTTTTATTCGACGGACTGAACAAGGCCTTCTAATCCTATCTATTATTATTTATTTTTTTTTAAACACTCACACTTTTTTCCCATTCACACTCACATTCAAACACACATACACTCAATAAATCATTTTTGCAAAATGAAAATTCTGCATTGAAATAGTGTAAAAATAATTTTAAGCTTTTACATTCAAATATAACTTTTTTTTAGAACATATTTAATAAAAAATACTATTAATTTGAAACAATATTCCGTGCTTAACTCAATTTTTAATTTTTTTTTGGCGCTTGACACACTAATGCGTAACAGGGTCGATAATTAGTATGGCTGAGTTTCAAATGAAGGGAACTTTCTTCTTAGTCCTAGCATCATTTTATAGTATCTTCCTTGAACCTTTTCAATTTCCTTCCATTCCCTCATTCCCCAAGGGACAGTGGCGGATTAATGCAATTTTGTCGGGGGGCGGTTTTTTTTATTTTTTTTATTTAAGGACTTTGTGGGCATCTATGGCCATTTAGACCCCTTTCCTATTTATTTAAATTGATTGGTAACAAATTCAATTGAAATTAAAGCCCGGAAATCATAATTTCTTTAGATTACTAGTTTTTATAACATTGTGAATTTCTTCTCGGGGGGGGGGGGCGATCGCCCCCTTAATCCGCCCTTGCCAAGGGATCGGTGGGGCATATCAAAAATTAAATAAATTTCACTTGATTTGCATTTATATATTCTATTTTCTAAAATTTCTAATGCAAATTTTAGATTCTATTCAAAATTTATAGATTAGATAAAATGTAAATAATAATAATAATAATAATGTTTGAATATGATAATAAAAGTTGGAAATTATTAGTGACGTCATTTTTAGTTTTATAGTATCTCTCTCATAATATGCAAATATATTTTAATATGTACGTACAAAGTAAAAAGAGACAGAGAAATTTATACGAGTGTTGTTTTATTATGCTTATAGTATGTACTGTACATACTATAAATAAATCTTGTACCACTCAACGGATTGTTATGAACTCCCGGATTAACCCAGATAAGCCGGAGAAATTTTTTCTTTTAAATTTCAAAAATTTCATTTTACTTCATTAGCTATATTCATTAAATAAGCCTTTAAGTATAAAAAAAATTTTTTTTACTTGAGGTTAATTAATTAGGGGAGTTTTTCGCGCGTCCTACATATAGGACGCCAGGCTTATAAGGGGTCAAAACACACAATTTAATTTCTATACGTTTTCTTGTTCAACACATTGCAAAATTATTAAAAACACATTTCTAAAGGAAGTAAATAGGTATATTAAAACTAAAGACTAATTAAAACTAACTTTTATTGTGAAATTTATTTTATTTTATTTATTTTGTATACCCAATCCAACACTACATCGAGTTGGTTGTTTTCTTAGAACATTACACCTGCAACGAATGTGCTTTTTCTGAGGTGCAAACCTATCTTATCTTGAGTTTTTTCTTGATTTGACTACCGTCCTTTTGATTTCTTTGGTTTCTTGTAAGATTCCAAGATTGAAATTACGAGCTTTCTTCGCTCTTTCATTTTACCCTGGCCATTCCGGGGTAGAAGCCAGTTATTATTTATCGCAATATCCAAAAGATGGCTAAGTTATTACAACTAATTAAATTATTATTACAAACTCCTTTTTGAAATGTGTTTTTAATAAAGAAAAATACAATTTCTTTCCCCGAATACAAGTTCTTCTGTATATAAGGTTATATTTTAATAAGCCGGATCAACACCGCCCATCTATTTATTTTAGTATAAATTAATCCTGGCTGTTTTATGGGTTTTCGAGGCATTTTTTTAAATGAATAACTCGTAATATTTTGTAAAGTGTAAATCGGATTGCTATTTGACGCTAGAGTCACCACAGTGACTTCCCAATTTAGGGTAAAGAATTTTTTTTCTGTAAATTCAGAATCAAAATCCTCTTTTTCCTAAGTTTCCAGAGCTTTAGCAAAAGTGCCACCCTTAAAAATTAAAAAATAAACATAAAAAATGATATAATTATTATTATACATATAAGTTATATTGAAATAAAAAAAGGCAAAAAGATGGTGGATTGTCCTAGCGTCCTATATATAGGTCGCCTATATTCAACAGGCAAAATATATAAATAAATAAAATATTGTACTAATTTTAAGATTTGTTATTAAAAATACAATTAATCATGAATATAATTTTGTCATAAAACTTTAAATTAAATAAAAAATAATGAAGTAGATTATCTTACAAAATTAATTTGGAGGTCGAACATTTTCAAGCACTAGAAGCTCTTTAGAAAATAATTTTTTTTTCTATCATAAACTAAATAAATTTTCAAATAAAAAATATACAGTGTAATTAGAGGTATTACAGATTAAAATATCAGAAGCTCATCAAAGAATATTTAAAAGAAATACGTTAAAAAAATTATTCAAAAAAAAATTTCTAGCGTCCTATATATAGGACGCCAGGCTTATCTGGGTTAAAAAAGCCGCAATGCTCCCTGGACTAGCAATTTAAATTCAGTTTTCTTCTTTATAAAAGGGGCGATGCTGATATTAGGCTATCATTAATTCAGATTAGTAGTAGGAATCAAATCCCTTTGAGGGTCTACCAAATACACCAAGCCCGAGATCATAAAAATTGTTATATAATTAAATTTTCTTTTTTTCATAGAAATAGAAGTTTGTAAAATACACAAAACAACAAATACGCCCCTGGGTCATAGCACAGTCGCATCCCGTTTCATACCACAAAAATTTATTTCAATTGAATTGGTTACCAATCAAATGAGAGACGATGTCTAAATGACCTCCGATGCTGAAAAAGACCTTAAAAAAAAAACTTTATTAAACTATGTCTTATTTATGTAGATGTGGAGGTTTCTGGTTTCCCAATGAGCGATTAATAATTTATATGCTAGGATTGACGTTTCGATTCACATATAGGACCATCCTCAGGGCTATAATATACAAGATTAAACCGTTTAATTGTCTCAGTTGTATATTATAGCCTTGATGATATAGTTTCAAGTCCTTTCTGGTGAAATTTGAAGATAAAAAAGTCTAAAAACAAGTATTTTTTTTTTTTTTTAAACTTGGTAATTTCTCATTTCTGTGGCATAAATTAGATACATTTGGTTGTATTTTTGAGTTTAGGCTTCCACAGTTGTTATCATTAGTAAAAGAATTAGATTTTCGGTTTAACTGTGGTTTATTTGTAAAAATCACAACGTTTCGGTCACTCATTCTGTGGCCTTCTTCAGGTACAATTTAGCTAAGATTAAAAGGTTGTGACAATCTCAATTGAATTAGTTGAAAAAACAAGATGGCTGCCGCTTCTCGAACTGCACGCCATCTACACATGAGCGATCGCAGCGCCCCTACATACTATCTGACACGAAATTCAAATATTGTATTTTTTAAAAACATTAATATTTTATAGTGCAAGCTGAACCATGTTTACAAAAATATTTTTACAACATACATTCATTTACAATTACAAATTACATTTAATTATTATTATTGTTCTAAGTTATATATACTGTATATATGAGTATTTCTAATTTAATGTAAAACCATCGCAACGGAAAAACATGTTCAAGATATTTAAAATAAAATTTTCCAAATTCTGTTGAGTATTTGTCCCTCATCTCTCTATTCATTGTTAGGATGTTTTTGAATTTCAATAGTTTCTTATATATATTCTTCTTGACCAATTATTTTCTGTTGCGATAACCTTGGCCTTTACAATCGGTTGTGTCCGTCCTTTCTTTTGATAGACTATCATCCCGTGGCTATAAACTATGACTCCGCCGGCGATTAGCCTATGTTTTCTTTTAAATTTAACGTCTTTCTCTGCCATTTAGAGTTTATCAATTGGTTAGTAGCTAATTCAATTGAAATTGTCGCATGAGACATGTTTCTTGAAAACAGAGGGGTATAATCTTTTCAGAATATACGAACCTCTGTCCAGAACTCTACCACTGTGCTATGTCCCAGATTATTGTTAGCAACGTCATAGAGTGTATGAATTAGAACTAAATGTCTTCTTTTTTTGTTTGTTTCTAGCCAACTTGGCCCATCGACTGGAGAATTTGGGTCCATCTGTATTCTCTGAACTGGAAGGCAATCCACCATTATGGGTCACACGTACCGAACAGGGCGATATTTTCATCAACAACGCTAAAGTATTACGTACTAAAAGCAATATTGAGAGACTCAATTCAATGGGTAACAAACAAGTGTTACATATCATTGATAAAGTACTTGAGCCTGTGACAAGTAAACCAGAAGTACAACTCTACAATCCAGATGCCTATACGTTTCTCAATCAATCTGAAAATCTTCAATTGGGATCACATAGAGTCAGGTAAGTTCCTTATTTATTAATTTCGTTTTATAATATATTCAACCTTTAGAAAAGAAAATTTACGATTCTTTAAATTATAAGACGTTTCATTAACTAATGTCTCCTTTATTACTCATTATTCTTTCAATTCGTGTGTAAGAGCAGCGCGCTGCAGCGTTTAAAACGTGTCTGAGAATTTTTCAAATTTTTTGATCCAGCCAAAAAAAAAGTTATAGCATTTTAAAAAAACATCGACTTTTTTTT
>JAKCPI010000744.1:0-13666 GCA_023213315.1 Euborellia annulipes
TTTTAAGACCCCTAAATCGACATTTTTGGGTAAAATTTTGATTTTACTATTTTTTTAATAACTCTTAAACGAGATGAGATATTAATTTGCTCTCTTCGCTAAAACCTTCCTTAGAAGAATATCTAAATTCGTTGTTTCAGGGTTTTTTGAAATTCAGCCCTAAAGTACCCCAAATCGCCATTTTTGTAAAAAATTCGGATTTTTAGAACTTTTTACTGAAATGAGATATCAATATGCTTTCTACGCTAAAAGCCGCCCTAAATGAACCCCTAAAAACTAATTTCGGGGTTTTTTGAAATTCGGCCCTAAAGTACCCCAAATCTCTATTTTTGTGAAAAATTCGGATTTTTCAACTTTTAACTAAAATGAGATAACAATATGTTTTCTACGTTAAAGCTTCCCCCCCCCCCCTATCTCATAAAATTAATTTTGGGGTCGTTTTTTGAAATTCGGTCGCTAAGTACCACAATTCATCATTTTTGTGAAAAATGCATTTTTTTCCCAACACTTCTCTTCTCCATCTCTATATATATAAAGAGACTTGTGACTAACTGACTAAGTGATGACAACGCCCAGCCTAAACTATAATACCTATAAAGTTGAAATTTGGCATGTAGATTACTTTTATTGCGTAGGCGTCATTTAAGAAGCGAATTTTCGAAATTCCGATTTTAAGACCCCTAAATCGACATTTTTGGGTAAAATTTTGATTTTACTATTTTTTTAATAACTCTTAAACGAGATGAGATATTAATTTGCTCTCTTCGCTAAAACCTTCCTTAGAAGAATATCTAAATTCGTTGTTTCAGGGTTTTTTGAAATTCAGCCCTAAAGTACCCCAAATCGCCATTTTTGTAAAAAATTCGGATTTTTAGAACTTTTTACTGAAATGAGATATCAATATGCTTTCTACGCTAAAAGCCGCCCTAAATGAACCCCTAAAAACTAATTTCGGGGTTTTTTGAAATTCGGCCCTAAAGTACCCCAAATCTCTATTTTTGTGAAAAATTCGGATTTTTCAACTTTTAACTAAAATGAGATAACAATATGTTTTCTACGTTAAAGCTTCCCCCCCCCCCCCTATCTCATAAAATTAATTTTGGGGTCGTTTTTTGAAATTCGGTCGCTAAGTACCACAATTCATCATTTTTGTGAAAAATGCATTTTTTTCCCAACACTTCTCTTCTCCATCTCTATATATATAAAGAGACTTGTGACTAACTGACTAAGTGATGACAACGCCCAGCCTAAACTATAATACCTATAAAGTTGAAATTTGGCATGTAGATTACTTTTATTGCGTAGGCGTCATTTAAGAAGCGAATTTTCGAAATTCCGATTTTAAGACCCCTAAATCGACATTTTTGGGTAAAATTTTGATTTTACTATTTTTTTAATAACTCTTAAACGAGATGAGATATTAATTTGCTCTCTTCGCTAAAACCTTCCTTAGAAGAATATCTAAATTCGTTGTTTCAGGGTTTTTTGAAATTCAGCCCTAAAGTACCCCAAATCGCCATTTTTGTAAAAAATTCGGATTTTTAGAACTTTTTACTGAAATGAGATATCAATATGCTTTCTACGCTAAAAGCCGCCCTAAATGAACCCCTAAAAACTAATTTCGGGGTTTTTTGAAATTCGGCCCTAAAGTACCCCAAATCTCTATTTTTGTGAAAAATTCGGATTTTTCAACTTTTAACTAAAATGAGATAACAATATGTTTTCTACGTTAAAGCTTCCCCCCCCCCCCCCCTATCTCATAAAATTAATTTTGGGGTCGTTTTTTGAAATTCGGTCGCTAAGTACCACAATTCATCATTTTTGTGAAAAATGCATTTTTTTCCCAACACTTCTCTTCTCCATCTCTATATATATAAAGAGACTTGTGACTAACTGACTAAGTGATGACAACGCCCAGCCTAAACTATAATACCTATAAAGTTGAAATTTGGCATGTAGATTACTTTTATTGCGTAGGCGTCATTTAAGAAGCGAATTTTCGAAATTCCGATTTTAAGACCCCTAAATCGACATTTTTGGGTAAAATTTTGATTTTACTATTTTTTTAATAACTCTTAAACGAGATGAGATATTAATTTGCTCTCTTCGCTAAAACCTTCCTTAGAAGAATATCTAAATTCGTTGTTTCAGGGTTTTTTGAAATTCAGCCCTAAAGTACCCCAAATCGCCATTTTTGTAAAAAATTCGGATTTTTAGAACTTTTTACTGAAATGAGATATCAATATGCTTTCTACGCTAAAAGCCGCCCTAAATGAACCCCTAAAAACTAATTTCGGGGTTTTTTGAAATTCGGCCCTAAAGTACCCCAAATCTCTATTTTTGTGAAAAATTCGGATTTTTCAACTTTTAACTAAAATGAGATAACAATATGTTTTCTACGTTAAAGCTTCCCCCCCCCCCCCCCTATCTCATAAAATTAATTTTGGGGTCGTTTTTTGAAATTCGGTCGCTAAGTACCACAATTCATCATTTTTGTGAAAAATGCATTTTTTTCCCAACATTCTTCTCTTCTCCATCTCTATATATATAAAGAGACTTGTGACTATACTGACTAAGTGATGACAACGCCCAGCCTAAACTATAATACCTATAAAGTTGAAATTTGGCATGTAGATTACTTTTATTGCGTAGGCGTCATTTAAGAAGCGAATTTTCGAAATTCATGGCCCCACCCCTATCCTCCCACCCGCCAAAACAAATTAAAACCCCTAATTTATTTAATATTATTAGAATTTATATAATTTTAATACACATAATCTATTTGTGAGATTTAATAATTTTTTTTGAAGAAATTTAAATTTTATAAAATTTTAGAATAATACTATTATATTTCCTTTAACATCTTTTAAACCAGGGGTGGGCAAATACTTTTAAGCGCGGGCCAAAATGAAATTTTTCAAAATGTCTCTCGGGCCGCAGGACTATACCGCGTACGCTTTCCACACGCGAATGTTTTGGGTGGAGTTCTTTCCCTGCCCAAATTTTTTTGACAAAAACACTATAAGTATCATTTTAAAGCATTTGGACAAAGAAATTTTACAGTTAATAATAAATAATAGTAATAATAAATTGTCTTACTTGGGTGTACAGGCGAACAATTTGTGCCCAGTAAAATATGTTCCGTAATTTTTAAAGAAAATGAAAGATTATAATCGAACAGACCTGTATGTTGCATACATAAAAGTAGGGATATGGTTACGGCTGTTCGAAATTATAATACTCTCTATTATTTATATATTTCATTATTTATATGCACACTACGCACTCTAATACTGTTGAATTCAACAAAATCGCATAAAAGGGATTTTTCAACGGGCCGGATAAAGTAAGCAAAAGGGCCGGATCCGGCCCGCGGGCCGGCTTTTGCCCACCCCTGTTTTAAACCATAGGTTCTCAACATAGGCGATAACGCCCCTCCCTCCTGAGGGCGTTTCAGACTTTCAGGGGGCCGTACATGACCCAGAGAAAATTATGTGGCATTGAGATGGTGCAGAAATCGCGTGGGCAGATTAAAAAAAAAAATACTTGCTAATCACGTACTAAAGTAAATTAAAAATTAATATCGTGTAATTTTTGTTATTACAGGTATTGCATTCATTTTTATCACGTGGATTTATATAGTATTGTAGAAATGTTGATAACTTAAAAGATAAATTGGCTTCAAGTTACTGAACGCGGCGACTTTTCGTTGTATTTTACTCAAATAGAACCTGATATTATCAAACTCCTTAAAATCGAAAAAATTCCTTTAATTTTCTCATTAGTTATGTCATAAATTTATGTCTTTTGAAGATTACTAAATCTATAGGAGGCTCATGTCTAATCGGATCAACTGCGGGTTACGAATCTAGAGTTGCCCACCCAATTCAGATCCCACTTGCCGTGAAAATTTTCAAACATTGCCAATCTCTCCTCTCTCTTTCTGTAATTGAAGTAAATCTTCGTTTACAGATGTGAAAATAAAACATTAAAAAAATTTAAAAAAAGGGACTGTCAGCAAAATAAGTTTGAGAAACTATGTTTTAAACGATAATAGATATCAATTTAAATAATACATCAACATGATTTTTTCGATTTAAGTTTCTTGAATAAATATCTTTCAAGGGATGTAAAGTTATTTAGTGACCTCGGGCCTTAGGCTTTAAATTAAATAAAAAAGAAAAAATATCCTGAAACAAAAAATCTGGTGTAACCGGTTTTAGTTTTAACCTGTGGTTTTAACCGAACCACCCTCCCTTCCCCATTTTTACGAAATTTAGGATTTTTCAATTTACCTAAATCTCAACTTTTTTTTTTATTAATTCCAAAAAAGTTATAATTTGTCTGATACATTACATTTATTGCCTTGGCCTTATTTACGAAGCTTCAAATTCTAATTTTAAAAGCACTGAATTCTCATTTTGGAGTTTTTTTTTTTTAAATTTTATAATTACTTTTAAACGGGTTGAGATATCAGTTTGCTTTTTGCGCTAAAGAAGAAACGAGGCATCGATGTTGAGGGTTGGCCACGAATTAAGAAGGTTTACGCTCCGGGAATTTCAGGGTTTCAACGATGGCCGTGCAAGAAACTTGCCCGCCGAAGGCGGGCAATTGCTCGCCGAAGGCGAGCAAAGCTCGCCGGTAGGCGAGCTTGGGGGTCCAGGGGGCGAAGCCCCCTGGCTAGCGCAAGGTTCGCCGAAGGCGAACCTTGCGGCTAGTATATTTATATAAATTCTCTCCCCCGCATTACTCAAACATCGTGAAAACCTATACAAAATTCCAAATCCAGTGGTTCAAAAATGGCTATTATAACCTCACAAAACTAAGTTAAATAAAAGCGATTAAATAAGAATTAAATAAAATATTTGAGAAAATCAATGAAATAAATTTTATACAACTTACTGGTTCCGGATAATATAAGTAAGTTATTTTCTCACGCCCAAGTGTTAAATAAATTCTTAAAAAGAGTTAGGAAAATTTACAATACTTAGTCTAATAATTCAGAGCACTTAGGGGAAGCTGTCTCACCTTTATCTCTGTTCACTAGGATAACTCCTCTACTTAGGATTGAATAAGTCTCTTCTAGTCTAATTGGCGCTCTTCAGGGGAATTTATTTGTGGCGCCCGCCATAAATTGTTATTATCGGGAGAGAAAGAGAAAGAAAAAAAAAATAGGAAAGTAAATTGATTTACACATTGGCGACATGTCGAGACATTTTACGTTTACAAACGAGTTTTAAAGTATGAAAAATAGGAAAATAATAAACATCGCCGCTTAGTGAAACATAAAATAGGATTAATCGAAAACTTTTACAAAATATTCAATGTACTTCCATTCACGCTTTTATAATAAATATTATGCCAAAAGTTTTTTTTTTTTTTTTTTTTTTTTTTGTCTTTTTCGATATGTGAGGCCATTCTACTTTATTTATTCGAATCATTATTGGTAAATAAAATTTAATAAAGTTTTGTAGCATTGATCCCTATCAACTGGCACAAGAGGCGAAATCTATACCCCTGCGGCAAGGTCCAAAGGTAAGCTAAAAGTTATTGTATTTTACACAAAAATAACAAATTAAGTTAATAATGCGCATGCGCAGGAAGTTATTGAGGAATCTAAAAACACGAACAAGCAGAAAACATAGCTTCATATGAATCGTTAACACATGGTGTTAAAAATAAAATGTTAACGTCACTGTTAAAAATTGATTTAGAGTAACGTGATGTTATTAACTTTTTAACATGCATTTTTGTTGATGTTAAATTTCAACGACTGCTTTTAGAGAATAGACTTGATTGGCTGGCATCACTGGTTAGACGAGGGGAAGGGAGAGGGGCGGAGTCAAGACCCTACCCATAAAAATTAATAAAATTGGTCATTTAAAATACATGCTTTTATTATCCCCGATTTTTTGGATTTAAAACGCCCAATAAGATAAAATACTAATCACTCACTTAATAAGTATGATGGGCCAATTCGCCAGCACACATGATACATAAATTTACATGTATTGACCATACAACCAACTGCGGGACTTTAATAATTTTAAAAGACTTAAAATGGGTCAATAAAATTAACCCGTCTCGGGTTGTGAAAAATCGGAGGGTTTTATTTTTGGCTGCATCTGCTCCTTCTATTGTTTATATAAGGTCATTTTCGGCATCAGCCCCCATTTATCTCAGTTAATTGGTATCCAATTCAATTGAAATAAATTTTTTGCTTGGGACGGGATGCGAACCCTTGACCTTTGGCACTAGAAGCTCTACTTCTGAGTCAGGGCAATTCCATAAATTATTAATATTTAAATTCAGATTGGGAGGTCCCATTTATTTGCGTAAGATAATATAAAAACTACAAATGCCCGTGACCTATGGATTAGAGGTAGAGCATTGGTTTCTGATACTAAAGGTCAAGGATTCGGCTCCCAGTTCCAGGCGACGAAATTTATTTCAATTGAAATGGATACCAAACAACTCCCCCTATTAATTGGGGGCAGGTTCTAAATGGCCTCCGATGCCGAAAGACTTTAAAACGAATAAAAAAAAAAACTACAGATCAAATTTGTTACAATTAGAATACATTCATATTACTTCATATACACCTTTATAATTGTGAAAGTAATAAAATTTACCATTTAGGGAATGAAATCAAGCAACGATAAAAATAAATCTTTTAAGTTAGTGGATGCAACGAGTAGATTACAATCCTGAAACTAGTCGATAAAAGGTCAATAAAACACAGTTGTAAACAAACCTGGTGAAATAAACAAACGACAGGCGACCAACAAAAACTTTCATTCTCATTTCACTACAAAGAGAGAGAGATCTAATTAATTATGTTTCTCTTTAATATTTTCTCTAGGACTTTTTTATAAACTAAAATTCTTGGCATTTTAATTAAATTTTTAAAAAATCTTTTTTTTTTAATTTCAAAATAACACCTGTTTTATATTTTAATTAAATGATGATATAAAAGAAGAATCTTCACTCAATCTTTGATCTTATTAAATAAAATTGAAAAAAATCTGGTGTGATTGGTCGCAAAGAACACACCAGATTTTTTGAGTCGAGATATATTTAAATTTCCAAACTGATAAGTAAAAATCGCTAATACATCAGTAAAGTGTACTTCAAACCATTTTCACCAAAAATTTTTTCTGATATACATTTTAAAGTGTATACTGGTATAAAAAATAGTTGATTTTTTAATTTCAATCAAAATCGTTAGAGCAAATTTTGAGAAAATCGAAAAAAAAATCTCAACTTTTTCTTAAGAAGTGCTTCAAAAGATTCCAAGGGCAAAATGAGAATATACATTTTAAAGAGCATCAAAAAAAATAATTGATTTATGAATTTTGATCAAAATCGTTCGAGCAAATTTTGGGAAAATTGAAAAAAAAATGAAAAAGCACATAAGTAAAGTACTAGTATTTGTGGGCCGATTTTGTTTAAAATTTTATTTTTAGAGTCCTGGAGGGTACCTAACTTAAATATAAAATATCAATCGGGAAGCTCAATTCCTTCATGCTTAAAATCGTTACACACAGACCAATTTGCGGGACACACTTTTTTGGACTCACGGGACCTCAAAACATGTAGATCCATCAAAATCAAATTTTTGATATGAAACTTTCTCTCTAGTTATATCATATATAGGGTAAGAGAAAGTAAAAAAAATGGCCTAATGAAATGTAGCTATTTTGTGATTATTGTAATTATCGCTTCATTGCAAGCACGGGCTGATTTCTCATCCATGAATGAAATATTTTGCGAACAAAGCTCATCTCTCCCCACCCCTCCCAATAATTACCCACAAATGGTTAATAACAATTAATGTAAAATCAATATCGCTCTCTTATCGAATTCATTCTACACCAAAGTATCTGATATAAAAAACTTTATTTAAACAGATGAGAGGGAGTGAATAAATGCCAGTCTTAGGCTCAGGTAACTCGTGGTCGTCATTCACGTACTCACAAGATGTGAGCTCCTGAGTAAATAAATAAATAATATCAGGGAATATGATGAAATGTATTGAGAGAGAGAGAAACAGACGGACATTAGCTAATTATATATATTCACTGAAAAAAAAACCTTTGTAAAGTCAAAGGAAATCCCTTCAATTCATTTCGAAACCAATGCACCAGTCAATCGGATCCTCGCCCTACACCAACAAGGAACACTCTTACTCTTGTTATGTCAGTTAAAGTTCGAATCGAGGTATTTTGAATACTAATATCTTATTCACATTTATAGATCTCGAAAGTCTTATATGGCCTGAGTTGCCGAAAAGACTGTGTGAAGGTGTGTGAGTGTGAATGAGAAAAGTGTGAATGTTTTTTCCAAAATAAAAAAAAAAATTTTGTTCATAATTAAAGGCGAGGGTCCGCCAGGCAGGCCCGAGCCAGTTGAGGAGTGTCCGGGAGGGGGGGGGGGGCGAAGACCTCCTGTCTAGGCGTGAAGCTACTCATAATTAAGAAAAGAAATTTTTAGTTGATTATTTTTTTTTTCATTTAAGTCTTTTTCGGCATCGAAGGCCATCTAGACCCCGTCTCTATTTATTTCAATTGGATTGGTAGCCAAATGATTTAATGAATTATTAAAAAATAAATCATGAAGTATTAATATTTCAATAATGTATTTTAATTCTAATATTTCATTTTTGAGGCATCAAAAAATTCCATTGTCACACTAGTGATCTTGTAAAAAATTTAAAATGGAATTGGAATGTTTTCTAACTTAGATGCATAATATTATTTTAATTTTTGAACAAATGCAAAGACAATATTTCCAGCATCAGATTGGCACAGAATTATTCTTTCAAGCCTTTTGTTGTTCTGTTTATTTAAATTTCTCTCTTTGTTTAGTTTACTAAATCAAAGTTAAAATATCTGGAGTTTCAGATCGTTTATTTATTTATTTTTTGTTTTTTTTTTTTGCGCGTTAACCAGCTAGCTTTGTACTGTTATAATTATCACCAAAATTTCTATAGAGTTGATCCTCCCTGTTTGTTTATTTCCTTTTATTATACAAACACCTTTTGAAGTACGAAGTCTGTCTGTATTCGAGTCATAAAATATTTTCCAAGCAAGAGATTGACCGTGACTTGTTTACGTGCAAAAAATTTGTTCGCTCCCTATATTTTGAATAGTTTTACGTTATTTATACCTATTTTCTTAAAGTTAAGTGTTTAGTATAATTTAATTTCCTCAGTTAATAATAAAATAAAAATAAACCGCCAAGTTATCAATACAAATAAGCCCCAAATGGGCCAGAAGACTCAGCAGCCATTGCCCTCCACATCCAAGGGTGGGTCGGCAGGTAAGAAGAATAAAAACTTAAAAAACCAACAAGAGCCCATAAAACGGAAAAACAAAAGCGTCGCCGCATCTCAAGGTGAGTCACCATCTCTAAGTCCGGGAACCAAAGTTCTGAAAAAAAGGAAAAGGACTCCGGGGCTAATATCCCCAAGTCCAACATCCTCGACGTTCACTTTAAACAGTGAAAATGAGGACTGCTTGTCTATGTATAGCGTAGACAACCAAATTGAAACATTTGAAAGTAATATTGTTAACAATAAAGCAAAAAGCCAAAATCAAAACATAAACAAATCAAGCGAAATATTAGATGTAAACATAGATATAAAAACTACTAAAAAACCCCCACCAATAGTAATAGTAAATTTAAAAGAAAACATAAAATCTTTCTTAGGAAAAATAAAGAATTTATGCAAAGATGAAATAGGTATCAAATGCACTGCAACTAGAGATAGTGAAAAGATCTATATAAAAACAAGTACTGTTTTAGATCATAAAAATATATTAGAATATCTAAAACATTCTAAAATAGAATTTTACACTTATGGGCTAAGGGAAGACCTCCCAATTAAAGTAGTGCTTAAAGGGCTTCACAGTTCTATCACTAGCGAGGATATTAATGAGGAAATGACAGACCTCGGCTACAAACCAATGGAAATTATTCAATTAAAGAAAAAAGGTACAAGTATCCTAATCCCCATATTCATTATAAAGTTCTCGCCACTAACCGAATTAAAAAATATCTTTAATATAAAAAGCTTATGTTTCACAAAGATAAAATGGGAAAAATACAAAAATAGCCGCCCAGCCTACCAGTGTTTTCGCTGCCAGGCTTTTGGTCACATTTTTATTAACTGTAATGTAAGTGAGAAATGCGTAAAGTGTGCTGGGAATCACAAAAGCGAGGTATGTAAAGCTACCAGGCTTATTTGCGCAAATTGCAATCAAGAGCATCTAGCAAGTGACCAAAACTGCCCGGCTCGAGTCAAATATTTAGAAAATATTAAAAAAGCTCGAGAATCAAAGACAGATTCAAATCCACCGCCAAACACAGAACAAAATTTTCCAAAACTAATGCTAAAAGATGTACCCTTAGAAACAAAGCAAACAGAGTCAAATCATTGGCTAAAAACAAACGCATCTGCAAAAAAAGAAAACATTGCAACCAGCCACCAAAATAATACAATCTCCTATCAAAAACAATATGAACAAAATGACATAACAAACAACATAAACATCTTCCAACTATTTCAGCAAATAATAACACTGGTTATTAAACTTATTGAAGCCAAAGATGCCAACGAAAGAAACAGAATCCTTCGGGAGGACGGAGGACAATTTTCACCCGGCCATGGCAGCTCAGCAATCTGAAAGCAACTCACAAACACATCAAATACTCAATCATAACGAAAGCTCCTCAGAAATACATCGCACTTTTTCAACGTTAAATATCATCACCTGGAATGCAAATGGGATACGGGGTAAAGTATGCGAGCTGCTAGACTTTTCCAAAGAACGAAACGCCCAAATATTAGCAATCACAGAAACACGGCTAAAACCTCAGGATAGATTCACCTTACCCGGTTTTAGAATATTTAGAGTTGACGAAGAAGCCCCGACTCGAGGTGTCCTTCTAGCAGTTCGTATTGAATTATCACCAGTACAAATCCAAAACCAACGAAGCGGACATATAGAAGCAGTTTCTGTCTCAATAAAGACACTAAACGGAACTCTAATAGTTACCTGTGTTTACAACTCACCCGCTCGAGCACGTCCGTTGACATTTGCCGCGCTCAATTCTCTCTTCCAGAGCACTGAAAAAACAATAATAATAGGAGATCTGAATGCAAGAAACACAGAATGGGGCTGTCGTAGCAACAATCAGAACGGAAGAATTCTATTGGACTTCTGTCTGACAAAAGGAATAGAAATAATTCACCCAAATGAACCTACCAGATTCCCTACCATTCAAGGTCAAGCACCGAGTGTCCTCGATTTTGCACTAAGTAAAGGACTGGCGAATTACGACGCTAGAGCCATCAGTTGGAATAGACTCGACTCCGACCATAATCCGGTAGCAATCAAATTACGAATTCACTATAAATATAAAAAGGCAATAGAATGGGACCTTAAGAAGGCGAACTGGAAAGAGTATAGGCGCTTAATATGCGAAAATATAGATATAATCCCAATCAGGAAAAAAGAAGAATTAGAAAGGGAGATTTCAAGTTTAACCGAAGCGATTTTACAAGCAGCAAAAAGAGCCATCCCCAAAAAGCATGTTAGTATAAACGCCGAAAAACTACCTCAGCAAATAAAGGAGCTAATCATAATGAAAAACAGAGCAAGGAAAAACTGGAATAAAACACACAACCCCGAAGCAAGAAAAACCCGAAATAAAATGGAAAAAAAGGTAAAGAAAGAAGTAGCAGAATGGCGAAAAACAGTATGGTTATCAAGAGTTTCAAAACTTCAAACAGAAGACACTTCTCTGTGGCAGTTCACGAGAAGATTACGCCGCAAAAAAGTAGCCATAGGTCCCTTAAACTCAGAAAACGGGCTAGAGTACAAACCTCATGCACAAGCCGAAATACTCTCGGATACATACGAGGAGCAATTTACAAACAAAGAAGCATCAAATTTGACAGACAATGAGTTAATAAGCGAAGTAGAAATGCTGGTCAATGATAAGTTAAATGACAGAAAAGTACCTCCTAAGATAAAACCCTCTCATGTTAAAGAAGCTATATCTTCAATAAAAACAAAAAAGGCCCCAGGCTATGATGGAATATTACCAATTTTTGTAAAAAATATGCCAGGCAAAGCAATTCTAAAATTGTCAAAAATTTTCCAAAGTATTATCGATTTAAGTTACTTCCCCAAAGCTTGGAAAAAGGCAGAGGTAATACCCATACCAAAACCAGGCAAAGACCACACAATTCCATCAAATTATCGTCCCATAAGCCTCCTACCAGTTTTGGCGAAATTAGCAGAAAGATTCATCCTGAAATGGCTAGAAACAGAAGTAGAAGAAAGAAAACTCCTACCAAATTACCAATTCGGTTTTAGAAGCGGACACTCAGCAACAGACCAAATAGTGAGAGTTTCACATTTCATTCGTCAAAGAATTACTAAGAAAAAAGCAACTGGAATGATCTTAATCGACATATCTAAAGCATTCGATAGTGTCTTCCACCTAGGACTGCTGCAAAAACTCCTCAAATTCGATCTCCCTCTTCAACTGTGCCTAGCTATAGAGTCCTTTCTCCAAAACCGGACATTCCGAGTCAGAATAGGAAATGCAACATTCTCGGACTGGAAACCTGCGCGCGCCGGAGTACCCCAAGGCGCACTACTCTCACCGCTCCTCTATGCACTGTACACTTCAGATTTACCAGATATTAGCCCAGTCCAAATAGCGCAATACGCTGACGACACAGCAATCTACTTTTCCCACCAAAACTTCAAATGTATGAGAAGACACATAGAGGAAGCATTTACCAAAATTACGGACTACTATAAAAAATGGCGGCTGAAAATCAATGGTAACAAATCAGAAGCTATACTATTCACAAAGAAGTTCAAATACTTACATACAACTATCTCCCTGGGTGATACCCTCCTCCGCTGGCAGCACCAGGTTCGCTACTTAGGAGTCAAACTAGATAGAAGACTTACCTGGTCATACCATATCCGAGAAATGGTAACAAAAGCGCGAAATGCAATTAGAGCATTATGGTGTCTACTGCATCAAGGAAGTCCTCTAAAAATAGATTCGAAAATATTATTATTTAAATCATTAATATATCCCATATTAACCTATGCCTCACCGGCATGGTTTCCGTACACTGCAAAGACGAACGTCCTTGCAATAGAAAGGACCCAGTCGAAGATACTTCGAGTCATAGCCAATCCACCAGCAGGAATGAACGTTAATAACCATTTAATAAGAGTCGGTTTGGGAATAACAACAATACAGGAAAAGCTTAAAGAAAGTTATGAAAAATACGAAAAAAGAAGAGAAAGTCATCGTAATGAACTCATGAAAAATCTCAGCTGAGCAAAGCCATTATTCATAATTATTATTATTGTAAATTTATACTGTATACATTCTTTTATATACATTTTCTTTATATACATTTTCTTTTAGCATAATATCAAAGGTTTTTTTTAAATTTTTCCTTTAATTCTAACTTCAAAAAGTATAAAGTAGCCAAAATAAAAACGGATAAATCCCGAACAAGGAACCAATCCAAGTTCGAAGTCGGGGCAAAAGAAAAAGTATATAACTAAAACAAAATGTTTATATTGTTATATCTTATGAAACGAAATAAAAACTCATTTATTAT
>JAKCPI010000745.1:0-54018 GCA_023213315.1 Euborellia annulipes
TTTTTTCTCTTAAAATATATTATTTCCTATTAGGATTTTTTTTTATTTTTTTGAGATTATTCATTTGTCACGGTGTGCGTGTATCGGTTTTTTTTTTTTACTTGCTTGCTTCAAATGTCAAAATAAACGTATAATTGAAATTAGAACTTTTACCACTATTCATTCAGGTAATGGATTATTAAAAAATAATTGTCAAATTGATGGGTTATTATAAACTGTTTACGAATATAATTTATTAAAAAAAAAAAAAAAAAAAAAAACGAATGTTTAATATATTAATATTTGATGAACCCTACCATCTGTTTAAAATACTGTTCTTTGTTTTATTATCTATAAAATTAACTTAAAAAAAAAAAAATTCACTTTTCTTAATTTTTTTCCCATTGAATTAATATAATTTGCATATTCCAAAAAATAATTTCTTACAGTCAGCAAAGTTATTTTATTCCTATTTTATAATGTATTATTAATTACGAGTTGAGTTAATTAATAATTGATCTCTTTTCTCATTTCATCCTTTCTTTTAATTGTATTTATTAATTAGTGGAGATTTAAAATGTCTGTGATTTGGGAATCAGGAATTAATTTTTATTTAAATAATTTTAGCAAATTAAAAAATAAAATCACTTTTATTTATTTAAATAGGTTACAATTATATTTAACAATAATTATAATAATGCATTTTTTTGTTTGCAGATATTTGCATCTTGGATCATCAAGCATCAAGAAGTCGTAAAAATGCACTGCTGGCCTGGCCTTCGTGTATGTTGACGTGAGAGAAAACTACAAATTTTTGAGTATAATATATGCATAAATACTTTGAGTTTTTATATAATAAATATAAATTATATCTATATTAATATAATATAGTATATAATTTTATATTTTTATTATATAAAAATTATAAAGTAAAAAACAAGAGCAAATTCGGGCTCTCGATAGCAGGTGGGGGATGGGCGTGGCCTAGCCGTCGCCGCACCAAGGCTTCGGCTTGCCTCGGCCTCCTCCGCCTGCTCTCGAGGCTCGGTAGTGGGGACTGAAGGCTATATAAGCAATCGCGCACGTCAGGGTGGTTGGTTGGGAGGTGGTGAGGTGGGTCATTATGCATCTAAGATTCTTAATATGTGGCCTATATGATTCAAGTATATAAAGACTATTTATCTCTATTTTAAATGTTTTTAATACTTTTTTACTAGTTTTATATACTAATAAAAATATTTTTTTTCCTTTTTTATTCCATTCACTAGTAAATAAGTATGAAAGTCATTTAAAGTATTATATATCACTTTAAATGTCTTTTCTAATTATTTTTTTCATATTTCATTCTGGTTTATTTTCTATATATGACATTTAATATTTTTTATTCTTCACTATACTTAATTATATGTTGAGATTTCGCTTCAACTTGATGCTCATCATTTTCTTGTTGATTTATTTCAACTGGCTCGTCTCGATGATAAGTGACACATGATGAGATGCTGTAACAAAAGAAAATATAATTAATTACTTATATTCTAAATGAATATCTATTTTTTCCTAATTTAAATACTGTATCTTAATCAAAGTTAATAATATTCTATTATCTACATATGACAATTTATATTAAATAAAGATTTCTTATTTTTACTTTTTAATAATAGTTTAATTTAACCCAAATTTCCTTTCCTGATAAATAAAAACATTGAGAATTATTCTAACAAATTCTCATTTAATAAATAAGTTTTTTAATAAAGATCTTTCTCCATTTATATTATAAATAACTTTATATTATAAATGCCCTTTCATTCTTGATCTTTCTAATAACATTAGCAAATAGAATATTTAAATTTTTTACTAGTTTATAATTTAAGATAATAACAAAAAAATATCTATTTGCATATGAAATAGTATTTTTTAAATTATTTTCTTCAACTCACATGTATGTGTTTATTATTTTCCGACTGACCCTCGTCGACTTGGCCGCTGATTGACATACAGGAGATCCTGGAACAAAGGAAATTTATTTAATTAGTATATTAATTAAAAGACTTGTAATTTTTATTAATCCATTATAAGCTACATATTTAAATAGTTAATAAAGTTTATTTTTTTATATGATTGTTTTAAAAAATAATAATATTGATAAACGATTTTGTTACCCTTATTTTTAAGGAAAAATATTAATGATATTAAAGATTATTAATGTACACCCGTTTACACCCTCTGGTTTCTAGTTTTTTGATTTTATAAATATGTTTTAAGAAAGAAAATATATAAAAATAAAATGTTAATCCTTTCTTCAAGAGAAATGCAAATTATAAATACCTTTTAATTGTGGAGAGAGGAGGTGTGTGTGATGTTTTATTCTCACATAGTTCAATCGACTGGCCCCTTGGCCCCCACCAGATGGATATGCTCTCTTCTGGAACAAAGAAATATTTTTTTTTAATCGTCTTCTATCATCATATTTTAAATATTCAATAAAGATTATTTTATTAAATAATTGTTTTATTTTCCCGTAATCCTTTCCTTTCCCATGTTTAAATATAAAAGTATATTAGTATGTTTATCGGGCGAGTATTTAGCTTAGCTTCAAATGGGGAATTAATACAATTTAAATTATAATTTTTACCTCAATTCTTTCAGATAACGGATTATTAAAAAACAATTTTTTTTTTTTTAAATTAAATAGCATACTTGATTTGTTTCTAATTTAAAAGGTATAATTCGTTTTTGTCCAATTTTCTTAAGGGTTTGTTTCTTTTTGATAATTTTTTTTTTTAACAAATCTTTCTATTTAAAAAGAAAATTGAGTGATTTTTATGGAAAATTTTATAGAAAAGAATAGATGAGGATATATTCAAGTAATTCATTCAAGTAATTCGCCCCTTCCATCCCTCCTGACATATTTAATTATTAATTGTTAAAGGGATAAATAAAAGAGAAGTTTATTAGAAAAATTTAGATATTTTGAAATTGTCTGTTCTTTCAATTAAATAAAGAATTTTATAATTTTTTTTAACCCACCACCTCAAAAAAAAAAAACCACCCCTATTACTACACTATATTACCGGTCGAAGAGAAAAAATATTTTTTTATTAGATTGGACAAAAAGTACTTTCAAATTAAAAACAAATCAAGTACATAGCTTAGTTAAAAAAAAAAAATTATTTTTTATATACTGTAAATAAAAAGAAATGTTTATTATATTATCTGAATGAATTGCAGTTTAAAGTCTTAAATGGCCTGAGTTGCCGAAAAGACTGTGTGAATGTGTGTGTGAGTGTGAGTGTGAATGAGAAAAAAGTGTGAATGTTTAAAAAAAAAAAAAAAATGAATTGCAGTAAAAATTCTAATTTTAATTATAATATTTCAAAAGGAGACGATAAACAAACAAACCGATACCACCGAAAATGAATATACACATAAAATAGAAAAAATTCTAACGGGAACGTCATCATTTCGATCGAACATAGCAAAATAAAACAAATAAAAAAAAAAAACGATTGAATTAATGAAACTTGTAATTAAAGGAGGCGAGTGGAGAAAATTTTTAAGAAAAGAATGCAATCAGACAGGAAAAAAATTCCACCTCTAAAAATCTCACTTATTTTCACTGACAAGAGATAAAAGTTGAGAATTTCTATTTTCATTTAATTAATAATAATTTCATAATATAGAACTAAATTCTCGGTTAGAAGGGTGGGGGGTGGGTGACAAGGAATAGAAAGTAACACATTTACTTAAAAGTAAAAAAAAAAAATAATAATAATAATAATTTTCTATTAAAATTTAGTTTTTGAAGAAAAATACTGTTTTGTTTATAAGAAGGGGTGATTTAATCCTTTCTCACCCTCCACACTGGGGTACACGACTTCATCATAGCATTGTATTTAAAAATTGGATAATTTTATAAGTATATTTTTAGTAGTAAAGAGAGATTTTAAGAGAGAAAAAAAAATTGAAAAAAGAAATTTAATTCGTTATGCAAATGAGATATGAAAAGATTTAATTACCGTAATAATAAGATGACCAGACGGGGATTAAATGAGGTTGGGGGATGAACGTCTTAATTGCACACACAATATAAAAAGAAACTAATACACACACGAGAAAGAGATTGAGAGAGAGGATCCCAAATGACTGAGTCGTGTCTCGTCTCGAATTCAACTGACAGGCAAGCAGACATCGATCGATAGAGAAATAGCATTCCTCTCTGAACGCCCAAAAATATAAATTAGCAAATAAATTCTCTATTTAAAAAAATTCCTTTCACTTGCAAAGTAACGGGGCAGGGAAGCAGAATTAGATAAATCGCATTATTCTCTGAGCGCCCAAAAATATAAATTAGCAAATAAATTCTCTATTTATAAAAACTCTATTTACTTGCAAACTAACGGGGTTTTATTCCGTTGGAAATAAATTCGTACTTAAATAATTTTTAAAAGTCTTACTTAATTAATCCACCCCAAAAACCCACCCCTAATTTAAAAAAATACTTCCTATGGTTCTTTTCAGTATTTATTTATTTATTAGGGATATATTCGAACTTAAATAATTTTTAAAAGTCTTACTTAATTAATCCACCCCAAAAACCCACCCCTAATTTAAAAAAATACTTCCTATGGTTCTTTTCAGTATTTATTTATTTATTAGGGATATATTCGAACTTAAATAATTTTTAAAAGTCTTACTTAATTAATCCACCCCAAAAACCCACCCCTAATTTAAAAAAATACTTCCTATGGTTCTTTTCAGTATTTATTTATTTATTAGGGATATATTCGAACTTAAATAATTTTTAAAAGTCTTACTTAATTAATCCACCCCAAAAACCCACCCCTAATTTAAAAAAATACTTCCTATGGTTCTTTTCAGTATTTATTTATTTATTAGGGATATATTCGAACTTAAATAATTTTTAAAAGTCTTACTTAATTAATCCACCCCAAAAACCCACCCCTAATTTAAAAAAATACTTCTTATGGTTCTTTTCAGTATTTATTTATTTATTAGGGATATATTCGAACTTAAATAATTTTTAAAAGTCTTACTTAATTAATCCACCCCAAAAACCCACCCCTAATTTAAAAAAATACTTCCTATGGTTCTTTTCAGTATTTATTTATTTATTAGGGATATATTCGAACTTAAATAATTTTTAAAAGTCTTACTTAATTAATCCACCCCTAAACTCACCCACAATTAAATAAATAAAAAATAGAGTGATTTTATGGAATTTTATAGAAAAGAAAAAGATGAGTATATATTCAAACATGGGCGTAGCCAGGGGAGGCAGGGGGGGGTCGTTGCCCCCCCTGGCTTGCCCTAAAAATTGAAAAAACAAACAAACAAATATATATTTTTTCCATTGGGAATTTTTTTTAACGCCCCAATCCACTACATTAATTTAATTTTTTTTTTATTTAAATAAATAATTAATAATCTATGTATATATTAATCGCAACCCCCCCCCCCCTCTTGCCCTAACGAGGAGTTGCCCCCCCCCCCCTATCAAGATGTCTGGCTACGCCGATGTATTCAAATAATGTGCCCCCTCCATCCCTCGCCCAATATTTAATTATTAATTGACAAGGGATAAAGAATGGAGAGGTTTATTAGATTAATGAAGAATTTTATTTAAATTCTCTGTGTTTGCAAATTAAATGATAAAGAATTTTATATAATTTATTTGATTAAATGGCTAATTTTAAAACACAACCCCACAGTGAAAACTACCCTTATTACTACAATACATAACCGAACAGAGAATTTTTTTTTTTTTTAAACAATTATTTTAAAGTTAAAAAAAATTATTTTTTAATAATATATTATCTGAATTAATCAAGGTAAAAATTATAATTTAAATTATGTTAAATTCTCATGTGGAGCAAAGGAAAATTCCCGATAAACGCAGACCACAAAAGAGAGGGGGATTTTTATAATTTTAAATATTATAAAATGAGGGGGTTGTTATACTCGAGATATTAAAATAGAGAGAATCCCAGGAAAATGAAATTATTATTTGTGATAGGCCTATGAAATTATAAAATGAAAAAATTTGATTGTCAGAACTCACCTATTACAGAGAGAGGGAGGCTCGAAGGGCGCTGAGATGGGGATGCTTGAATGAAAAGGACGATGATGAATGGAGAAGACGACCTCTAGCAATAGACACCCCTGTAAAAAAAAAAAAAAATAATATTAAATGAGATTCGTGTGTTGTGTGTAGAAATAGAGAGTATAAAAAAAAATGAAAAATGATAATACCGTAATATTTTAATTAGGTTGGAAAATGTCCCCACCTTGCCACCCTCTGTTAATATTCTTAAAAATAATAATATAAATAGTTTTAAAACGAAATGTTAAATAAAATATTTCTAAGTGTTCTTTTTTGTATTTATTTATTTATTAGGGATATATTCGAAAATAATTTTTTTTACCGCTTTTTAAACGAAATCGATCGTTTCTTATGTTGACCCTTATTATGTTAACTATTTTTTAGTAATATTATTTTAATTAGATCGGGAGATGTAAACCCCTTATCACAATTTTATTTCATCATTAAAAAAAATGAAAATATTTAACTACTGTATGTTTTGAGTGAGAGAAAATAAATTAAAATGAAATATGCAAATACCTGAAATATGAATACCTTTCAACAACGCAAAGTAAGAGACAGTTCTCAGTCGACTTGCTCCTGGCTCGGGCTGAATGCAACTAAAACACTTCGTTTGCTTTTTCTATCAACTCACAATTATAAAAAAATAATAATACTAATTTGCGTACGAGTTGATTATTTGCTAATGAAGATGACGCACTTGGATGTTTTGTTTTCTCTTCCGAAACAAAGAAATATTTAATTATTATTTAATATGTTATTGTATATCTTAAGATAAGTTTTAAATATTCAATAAAGATTAAAAAATAAAAATTATTATTTTTTCTTATTAAATATGATTCATGTGTTTGTGTGTAGAAAAAATCTGGTGTGACTGGCGCACAGCACACAACTTTCTCTTACCTTCGGTAATCGAAAGTTGTGTTCTGTGCTTGTCACACCAGATTTTTTGTGTCGACATATATTTAGTTCCCGACAGTACGGAACATATGAATTTAGATGTAAAATTTATAAGTATGGGAAAATATTTATATTTTGTTACCATGGCAACCATTTCTCCTATCTTTCCTATGAAATACAAGAGTAAAGTGGTCTTCAGAAGATTTCAATTGCAAAATGAGAATATACATTTTAAAGAGAATCTAAAAAATAATTGGTTTTTGAATTTAAAAAAAAAATCGTTGGAGCAAATTTTGAGAAAATCGAAAAAAACTGAAAAAGTACATCAGTAAAGTACCATGGGGAACATAAACATTTGCACCCTAGGCTGTTTGAAAGACGCCTACTAGTTAGGCAGCCCAATCGACTCACCACTACATATGCAGTGTCTGTGTGAATTTACCTGAGCTAGGGTTCTGAGGGTCTTTTATGATAGACCATAAACCAACCGTTTTGAACAATCTATATAGCGATATAGCGTAGCCTTTTCATATCAAATGAATTTGATCTCAAATTAATAGAATTTCAACATTTTAATTAATCTTATCTTCTTATTTGGAAAAAATTAACTTATTTCACAATTTGACCGAAACTTGTGTCCCAATTTTTAGTAAAATTTTTCCGATATCTATAGACCTTTATACCAGGTAATAATATCTCGGGGCGTTAAAATATTCTTATTTATATTCTTAAAAAAAAAAAATCTGGTGTGACTGGCGCACAGCACACAACTTTCTCTTACCTTCGGTAATCGAAAGTTGTGTTCTGTGCTTGTCACACCAGATTTTTTGTGTCGACATATATTTAGTTCCCGACAGTACGGAACATTGGAATTCAGATGTAAAATTTATAAGTATGGGAAAATATTTATATTTTGTTACCATGGCAACCATTTCTCCTATCCTTCCCTATGAAATACAAGAGTAAAGTGGTCTTCAGAAGATTTCAATCTCAAAATGAGAATATACATTTGAAAGAGCATCTAAAAAATAATTGATTTTTGAATTAAAAAAAAAATCGTTGGAACAAATTTTGAGAAAATCGAAAAAAACTGAAAAAGTACATCAGTAAAGTATTAGTACTCTTTGGCCGATTTTGATTAAAAGCTTATTTTTCCGGTCCCGGGTGGTGTTTAACTTAAATATAAAATTTCAACCTCGTAGCTCAATTCCTTCATGCTTAAAATTGAACACACACACACACACACACACACAGACAGACAGACAGACAGACAGACCATGTCGCGAAAACCACTTTTTTGGATTCAGGGGACCTCAAAACGTGAAGATCCATCAAAATCTCGACATCGAATTTTCGACATGAATCCAATACTTTCTCTCTCTATATATATATTACATATATACATAGGTAAGAGAAAGTAAAAACTGTTATTTCGGATTTTTGTCTCGAGAGGTCTTACAACATAGAATGTGGCATGTTCAGACAATAGATAAAATTTAAATAAAATAAGAGAAAGTAAAAATTTGCGAATTCTTCTTTCTATCTCGCAATGCAAGAAGCCAGCCAGATCGATGAAATTTAATAAATAATTCTTGCCCTAAAATTGGAGATCTGTTTCAAATTTTGTAGTAAATACTTCAACCGGAAGTAGGCCTACTTTACCTAAGATTATAGAAGTATTTTAAAAATGTAATATTTTTAGTAAAGAAAGTGAGAAAGAAATGCACTTCTCTTTTGAGTAGCAAAGTGGCGAAAATATATTTCAATTCTTTGCTATCGATTCTGGCCTATTAATTTGTTGCCCGGCTATTTAAATGTATGGTATATGTTTATAAAACTTTCAAACCCTTCTTACCAAGAATGGAATTAGGCCACTTTCAAAATTAATAACCAGATTAAAATATTTTTAAAAGGTAATTTTTATAATCTTCGTAAAGTACTAACTACTTCCGGTTGAAGTATTGTAATTACTCCAAAATTTGAAACAGATATACAATTTTAGGGTAAGAATTATTTACTAAATTTCACCGATCTGGCTACTTGCATTGCGAGATAGAGAGAGGAATTCGCAAATTTTTATTTAAAATGTATCTATTTTCCAAAGGGATGGTTTATGGCTTCTTCATAAAAGACCCTCAGAACCCTAGCTCAGGTAAATTCACACAGACACTGCATATGTAGTGGTGAGTCGATTGGGCTGCCTAACTAGTAGGCGTCTTGCAAACCTGTTAGGGTGCAAATGTTTATGTTCCCCATGGTACTAGTACTCTTTGGCCGATTTTGATTAAAAGCTTATTTTTCCGGTCCCGGGGGGTGTTTAACTTAAATATAAAATTTCATCCTCATAGTTCAATTCCTTTATGCTTAAAATTGAACACCCACCCACCCACACACCCACAGACAGACCATGTCGCGAAAACCACTTTTTTGGATTCAGGGGACCTCAAAACGTGAAGATCCATCAAAATCTCGACATCGAATTTTTGACATGAATCCAATACTTTCTCTCTATATATATATTACATATATACATAGGTAAGAGAAAGTAAAAAAGAGTTTACAAAAATATAAAAAATAATATTGATAAACGATTTTTTTACACTTATATTTAAGGGAAAATATTAATGAAATTAAAGATGTACACCCTTTTACACCCTCTGGTTTCTAGTTTTTAGACAAAGGATAATTTTATAAATATGTTTTAAGAAAGAAAATATAAAAATAAAATGTTAACCCTTTATGCAAGTGAAATATGCAAATTATAAATACCAAAGGAATAATAAATTAAAAATACCTTTTAATTGTGGAGAGAGGAGGTGTGTGTGACGTTTTATTCTCCCTAATAGAATCACACTCGAAGAGAGGCACTTTGCAGAGAGGTGAGTCAAATCGACTGGCCCCTTGGCCCTCTTCACGCAGATGGATTTGCTTTTCCTAAGGTCTCACTTGATTATTTTATTAAATAATTGTTTTATTTTCCCGTAATCCTTTCCTTTCTCATGTTTAAATATAAAAGGAAATTAATACAATTTTAATTAGAACCTCAATTCATTCAGATAATGGATTATTAGAAAATATTTTTTTTTTAATTAAGTACTTGAATTGTTTCTAATTTGAAAGGTATAATAATTGTTTTTGGTCCAATTTTTTTAAGGATTTGTTTCTTTTTGATAATTTGTAAAATTGATTGAACAATATTTTTACTTTCTCTTACCCTATATATGAAATATATAGAGAGAGAAAGTATTGCGATCATGTCAAAAATTCGATGTCGAGATTTTGATGGATATACATGTTTTGAGGTCCCCTGAGTCCAAAAAAGTGGGTCCCGCAAATTGGTCTGTGTGTGTGTGTGTCTGTGTGTCTGTGTGTGTGGAACCATTTTTTTAGCATGAAGGAATTGAGCTACCGGATTGAAATTTTATATTTAACTTAGGTACCTTTGAAGAATCTCAAAATAAGCTTTTGAACAAAATCGGCCAAAAAGTACTAGTACTTTACTGATGTACTTTTTCAGTTTTTTTCGATTTTCTCAAAATTCCCTCCAAGGATTTTTTTTAAAATTCATAAATGAACTATTTTTTAGATGCTCTTTAAAATGTATATTCTCATTTTGCCGTTGAAATCTTCTGAAGACCACTTTACTCTTGTTCTTCATAGGAAAGATAGAACTGGTTGCCATGGTAACGGAATTTAAATCTTTTTCTTTTTATTAGATTAAAAATCAATTATTATTTAAATTCCCATTTATTTTTTTTTATTTCTGTTTTAATTGTTTCCAAGAAAACATATATATATATCTCTCCCACTTGCAAACATTATCGTCTCTCTCTACTCTTTTTAAATTCCCTTTCCACCTTATCTTCGCATAGAAACAATGTTAATTTCCTATAGGGATTTGTATGTTAATTTCGATTCAAAAGGGGGTCCCCTTTGGAACTTTTTAGGCATTTAAAATTTTTTTTCCCAATTCTTATGAAATTTTGTATTTATTTACGAATCTATATTGTGTATAAAATGTCCAAATATGAGATTAAAATTTTGAAAAATAACCATAGTTTATTTGAAGCAGTCAACATTTAAAATGCAAGTTTGAAACTAAGGTGCTATGGGAAACTAAATATATCTCGACACAAAAAATCTGGTGTGACCAGCACAGTGCCCAACTTTCTCTTACCGAAGGGTAAGAGAAAGTTGTGTGCTGTGCGCCAGTCACACCAGATTTTTTTTATTATAACAATTCTTTCTATTTAAAAAAAAAAATAGAGTGATTTTTATGGAAAATTTTATAGAAAAGAATAGAATATATTCAAGTAATTTGTCCCCTCCATCCCTCTCGAGATATTTAATTATTTAATTGATAAATGGAGAGTCCGCGCAGCGGTAAATTATAATTTGAAAGTTTAAACCCCTGTAGATTCCGAACGGCTAATCAGCTCAGACTAAATGTGATGTCAATTTGTGCAGAAAGAAAAACTCTAATAGAATTAATAAAAAATCCGGATTAATAAACTCGAAAATCAATTTTTTTCTCGAAAAACCTCATTTTTTGGCCACACCTGTCATATATTGTTACTATGAAAATGTATGAACGTGTTTGTTAATGAGAAAAAAGTAAGAGCATAAAACAACTTTCTCTCTATAAATTTCAATATAGGTAAGAGAAAGTAAAAATAGTTTGAAGTCAAGAACAAGAATGTCTTGTTGTCACGTTAAAAACCCACCGGCTGTGTAGAAGACACAGCTAACACCAAATTTTTTATTTTTAAAAAGAAAATCGAATGATTTTAATGGAAATTTTTTATAGAAAATAACTAAATGAATATATACAGTAGCCTATATGAAAATAATTTGCCCCCTACATCCCCCAAGGGCGGATACAAGGGGGGGTAAGGGGGGTAATTACCCCCCCCCCCCCCCCGAGATTAAAAAAAATACCTTTTTTTTTCGCAAAAAATTTATTTTTAATGTAAAATTTTTAAAATTAATACTTAAAAATTTGATGTGTATTTATATTCTGGCAAACAAGTACAGAATGCGCTTTTAAATTACCGAAATTAAAAAAAAATAGTGTGCTGTGCGACGAGTCACACCAGATTACCCCCCCCCCCCCGAGAAACACCTCTGGATCCGCCCTTTATATATATATAGATGACGTATCTTAATTCGAGCTTAAGAAAAGGCGAGCGGAGGGGAAGTGGCGCCTGCACTTCCCCTCCAGGCATTGTCGCCGGCGAGAGATAATGCTATTCTTGGAAATAACTATTAAACCCGTTTTAATACCTCCATCGCAAATCTATCGTCTAAATAAATTGATTCATTAGACCCAGAGAGAATGATTTCACTTGTTGTTAAGTAACAATAAATAGCCCCCGGGTTTGGCGTAGTAAGTAGCGTGCCTACCTCCTATACCAAACGTCGCGGGTTCGGACCCAGGCAGTCCGATGATTTTATTTAAGCCATTTGGATACCAGATGGTTAAATAAAAAATCCCTGACCCCAAAAAAAAAATATTCTCCCAAAAGGTTTTCCTAAAACTTTTATGGCCTAAATTGGCGAAAAGAATGGGAATGTGGGGGGGGGGGGGGGGGGGGAGAAGAAAAAAAGGGTTAATTTTTTTTTAAAAAACAAGTAACAATAAATAATGCTCTCTCTTGGATGGGAGAGACAAATAAATAATAGTAAAAAACGTATAGTATTTATTCTTTACTATTTTATGGCCCTTTTAATTATTCTCTTTTCAATATCCCATAGATCTTTCTAATTCAAAAAAAACTGGTGTGACTGGTCGCACAGCACACAACTTTCTTTTACTTTCGGTAATCGATAGCTGTGTTCTGTGCTTGTCACACCAGATTTTTTGGGGTAAGATATATTTAGTTTCCGCCGATATATTAGAATTCAAGATGTAAAATTTAAAAACATGGGAAAATATTTATATTTTGTTACCATGGCAACCATTTCTCCTATCTTCTCTATGAAGTACAAGAGTAAAGTGTGCCTTAAACAATTTTGAGAGCAAAATGAGAATATACGCGAGTTCGACAAATTGAAAGAAAACTTTTTGCTCAATGCCAACGCAGACCGATTAAACAAAATGTTTTTCATTGAGCGTTTTTGCTCAATCAGCATAAGTGTCAACTTTTAATTAATACAAACTTTGAAACAAATAACTTAGTGTTTAATTTGTATATTTAATTTTAATTCTTTCTATACATTACATATATAGGTAAGAGAAAGTAAAAACGGCATCGAAAAAACGTTTTTTTTTTTAGAGTGAGGAGGAGAGCTGAGTAGATCTAGTAGTAAGGAATAAAGAAAAGAGCGATTGCAGCTACGTTTAGTTCGTTTATTTATCACTTCAAGCCGACGTTTCGGTCAGATAAACGAGCACCCTCAGGCCTGAAGCGTGGCAACAAAAAAGTGGAATGGAGCAATTGTGTCAATTATTTATTACCATTTAATAAGGACCAAAGGATATGCGAAGTCAAAGTTAGATTTTTTTAAATTCGTTTTTTTGACATCTGAAGCCATTTAGATCTGATCTCTATTTATTTCAAATGCTTCCTTGAGATACAATTTTATAGGTGCCTTAAAGATTTTCTTTTGACATTTAACACGTTCAAACCCATTCCTTGTTATATAAGAATATGCCTGACGGTAAATAACAGTATGACACGAAAATGATGCATGGAGCTGCATACTGTTTAATTTCTATTATTTAAAAAAAAGAATTTTGTATAAATTTAATTCTTCGATTGAATGGATTTTAATTGTTTTAATTAAAACCGGCACGGAATATAAAATTGGCGATATCTCTGACTGGAGTTTCTAATCAATGCCAGTTAAAAATTAAATAATAATTATTTTATTTTTTTGAATACTCTAGAGACGTTTTCAATTCCAACAAATTTAATCAAAATGTTTCGTATGGAATATTGAAACAATATTATGTAATTGCACCTCTAGTTACAAAATGTATAAATCAATTTTTACTTTCTCTTATCTCTATATATGTTAATATATATAAAATGAAAGTATTGGATCCATGTCAAAAATTCGATGTCGAGATTTAGATGGATATACACGTTTTGAGGTCCCCTGAATCCAAAAAAGTGGTTTTTGCTACATGGTCTGTCTGTGAACAAAATATCTCAAGAATGAAACGAGCTAGGAAGTTAAAATTTTATATATAAGTTAGGTATCCTCCTGGCACCTGACATGAAGCTTTTGAACAAAATCGACCAAAGAGTAGTACTTTACTGCTGCACTTTTTCAGTTTTTTCGATTTTCTCAAAATTTTCTCCAACGATTTCGTTTAAAATTCAAAAATTCTATTATTTTTTAGATGCTCTTTATATAGGCCTACTGTATGTATTCTCATTTTATCATTGAAATCTTCTGAAGACCACTTTACTCTTGTACTTCATAGGAAAGATAGAAGAAATGGTAACAAAATATAAATATTTTTCCATAATTATAAATTTTACATCTTGAAATTCGAATATTTCTTACTGTCGAAAACTGAATATATGTCCACACAGAAAATCTGGTGCGACCAGTCACACCAGATTTTTATAATTATACAATTTTAAAAGGAATTTGAATTAATGATCTCATTGACGAGATGAGATAAAACGTTTCTGTCCTAGTCTGTTTTGTTCTGATATTATTAATATAATTCAATTTTTTTTTTCAGTTATAAGGTGGCTACATTTGATTATTTCTTTAAATTGCATTATTAATAAAATAATTAATATGTATTTTTTTTTCCAACATTATAACTTTTATTAAACTTTTTCTCAGGGCGGTCCGTCCGTTTCTTTCACCTATTTTGCAAGTCCGAACTGAAAATAACACCTCGCATATACTTCCGTTATAATTTTGACACGTCAGGAAGGGGTGAGAGGGGGAAAAACTTGGCAAGCGTTGTTGATAAACACAAAAAAAAAAAGAAAAACGACGCGAGAAATAGAAAAAAAAAAAAAAAAAAATTATAGAATGACCACCAAACAACATCAGAGCCTGTCACACATTTCCCAAAGAACTTTATAACTTATATTATTTAATAAAAACGATAGACATCAACTTAAAGAAAAGTGAGCTTCAAATATAAAACTATTCAAAAAAATAAATAAATAATTCATATTCAATTTTTTTTCATTTTTCAATATTCAATTAAATATTCAAAAATTTCAAATAGAGGGGAATTAATTTTAACGAAATAACTCCATTAACGCTGTATAATTTAGGCCTATTTTTATGCAAATTTTTTGGGAGTCTGGCGAAATGCTCGTACTAACTCTCTCTTTTTATTTAAAAAAAAAAGTACTGAAACAAAATAGACTTAATTTTAAATATCATATCTTAAATAAAAAGTAGGCCTAAATCCAAAATTGTAATAAATAACGAAAAAGTTAAGAAGGCTGGCAGAAAGGAATAAAATCGGATTAAATTTTATTTAATCGCCTACGTTTTGGACACCTGTCACGCCCTTCCTCAGGACAATATTAATAATACTGTCAAGTCATTGAATGTGAAAGGCCATCAATCAAATATCAACTCTTTAGCCTAATTCATATTTATAAAAATATTATTTTTGTTTTTAAAGGAAGAGTCATCATTTCTTTTGCAATTGCAATTTATTTTATGAAGCAGGTGATGTTAATAATAATAATTTTTTTCATGACGACGTCCTGGTCACAAATAGTCTTCTTCAAGACTTTAAAATTATCAATGTGATAAAGATAAAAAAACAAAAAATTTCTATTTTTATCAATTAACTTCCATAGAATACGTTAAAAATAAAATCAACATTTTCTGACGAAGGCTTTTAAAAATATTTTAACAAGAAAGACAAACAAATTCACAAAAATGTCAGTCCGCCGTATTTAAAAATAAGTAAATCACGTGACTCAGACCAGTGCGGCAACGTCACATAAAATAAAACGCGTTTCACGCTTTCACTTTTTTTTTTTCCAATTTACGATATTTTTTTCTGGCAAATCGCCCATTATGCCTAAACTGATTTGGATTACTCAATGTAATATTATAAATAAAATATAACCGAAGATCAACATAAATAGCTGTTAAATGCTATGTAAAGAAATATTTGAGTCAAAAGTCATTTATTTATTATTTTTGGTAATTAAATTATTACGTAACTTAATAATCCAATTATAAATTATGATAGGTCCAAATTATATTGTATTTAATTTTATTAAAAAAAAAAATTAGATTCTATTATGACTTAGGGGTATTGTCCGAACAACCTTAACGAACTTAATGACATCGTAACATCAATTTTGTCCTGATGAAGGGCGCGACCGGCGCTGGAAACGTCAATAATTTCATCTCTCTATAAGGAAATTATTATTCATAAACTTAGTAGTGCCTTTGTATTGAACATTAACATTTTAAAAGTCAAGTCTTAGTTTAATAAAATTAAAAAGGGTGTTCGTAAAAGGAAATAAAAAATAATAAAAGTCCGATTAGAATAAATTTTCAATACTTATTTAAAAAAATTTTTTTGTTCTTTTAAGGGTTTTTACTCTGCTGAGTCTGTGAGCAGATGTTTCTGTCTCTCAATTCTCATCGGTTTTTATTATTACTATGGCTTTTCTAAAAAAAAAAAAAAAC
Source organism: Euborellia annulipes (assembly GCA_023213315.1). Lineage (NCBI taxonomy): Eukaryota > Metazoa > Arthropoda > Insecta > Dermaptera > Anisolabididae > Euborellia > Euborellia annulipes. The sequence continues at coordinate 16,640 of JAKCPI010000745.1, forward strand.
TACGAAGAAAATATTATTACCCATCTAAAAGTGAATTTTTTATTAAAAATTTCCATTTTCTTTAATAACTAATCCAGAAACATGTGACTAGACGATCGAACATGTGGCCCCCAAGCAGAGAGCTCTTTTTAACATTCCCACTCTGCTCTGCTCCTGGAGGATGATAGTAAACAGTTTTATGACATATTTTATAACCCGGGGCTCACTTTTTGACCATGTCAATGACCAAACACTTGTCAAAAAGCCAATATCCTTTTACATCAATATATCGTATCTCTGGGCTTTTGTAAGAGGTTTCCTGCTTGTCGTCATGTTAATGGAAGCGGAGATAAAGTGTGAAAAAAAAATATTGGATTTCGATATCGAAAAATATTATATAGCTAAAGAAATTTTTGTATTAAAGTACAATTTTTGACTTTTTCCTTATCGAATGTGTCTTTTTTTTTTTTAAAGGTGAAAAGATCATAATCGCAAAAGAAATTTAAAGAAAAAAAAATTTTTATTCTTGACATATTTAAATAATGATTTGTATTTTCGCGCCAGATCTTTTAAAATAATGAGAGGAAGCATTATTAATCAGGATTCAAAGCCAGAGCGGCCGCATTTTTAAAATAATTTATTTTAAACAAACGAGTACAGTATTTTTGACCCTCAAAAACGTTACGAAACGCTGCATCTCCTTCATTTCGATTAAGTAAGTGAGAGGAATATTCGCTAACAAGCCAAAGAGATATCAGAATGGTAGAAAAAACTAATAATATTTAATGCATTTGGTTGATTTCATTGATCTTTTAACAATAAATACTTTATAAATGTTATTATATATTATGTATCTTTTATAAAAGCATAAAAATATATAAATATAGGCCAGATATAGGCTAATACTATATCGTCTGTTAGACTAGCCATCTATTGTAAGAATGCTGAACTAATTTGACAGTTGGTTTTTAAATAAATCATCTAAGCTTATTTTAAAAATTTCTTAATTAATATGTGATTGATAATAACAATAAATTCATTTTTAAATTTAAAAAAATTTAAAGATTATTGGGACAGATTGTTTTTTTGTATTTGCTTAATAACAAAAAAATTAATTTCCTTAATTTTTTAATAAGTCATTAAAAAAATTATAGCTCGATGTCCCAATAATCTCTTATGAATTTAACATAAAAAAAAACCGCATTAAAAAATTCCTTATAATAGTCTAGTTTTTTTTTTTAAGTATGTTTAGACGTCGCTCCTGGACCCCCTTAATACAAAGATTTTTTATTCTTTATATCTTTCTAGATACGCTGGTAGTTCAATTAGGATAAGTAGACAGGAAAAGAAGAAACTGCAGCTAGCTTACTTACAAACATTTCTTTTCTATTGATATATCAAAGTTTAATTAATTTCTATTAAAAATTGACAAAATATAATTACAAATAATGCTGTTAAAGTTTTTTGTTGTCACCCCATAGAGGTCATTGACAGATTTTTTAGTAATTTTAATAATTTGTATTATTTTTGAGCCTCTATTTTTCATTCAAAGAGGACCCAAAAGGACCTACTCGGGACTCCACTGCAAGGAAACTACCTTATAAAGATATTAAAAGATATTATAAAGATATTAAAAATCGAGAAATTCTAACAATGAGATATTAAAAATCTTTTTTAGCTTTTTTTTTAAGTAAAATCTTTAAAATGGGGGTGAACAGTGAAGAAATTAATTTTGGAAAATCATTATCAATTATAAATTTTGCACTTTTCAAAAGTTTCTTGAAATTAAAAATAATGAAAAATTATTTGTGAAGCATTCTTTCAGGGCTATAGAAATTAACTCAAAATTTTGCTCGCTGTTTGCAAAGATTTTACTTCGAGAAAAAAGCTAGGAAATTTTTAATATCTTCAGGTAATCTCCCTTTGGGTCCTCTCTGAATCAAAAATAGAGGCTCAAAAATAATACAAATTATTAAATCCGTCAATGACCTCTATGGTGTGACAACAACAAAATTTAACAACAATATTTGCATTTATATTTTATCAATTTTTTTAATAGAAATTAAACTTTGATGATATATCAATAGAATAGAAATAAGTTTGTAAGTAAGCTATAAATTTTTCCGCTGAGAAGAAAATGGAAATGGAAGGCTCTTTATCGATCATTGAGAGGCAATTCCCAAGAGGGGCCACTGACCAGAGGCCCTTAATGCCCTGAGAATTCCCTGGAAATGATACTAGCTTTCGGTTCTTGGGACAAACTCTTAAAAGAGTCGTTTTCACTAATTGCTACTTGCATGCTTGTTTTTATTACCGAAAAGGGGGGCGGACTTTAATAGTCTCAGCACTCCGGGCATTTAGAAGAGATCGCCCCCCCTCCCCACTTGCTTAAAACGAATTATTAAATATTCCCGTGGCTTGTTTTACAAATGTTCTTAATTTATTTACATTTGACTTTGAACGATCGTAAACACAGTTGCATTTTCTTAGATATTCGCCTATAAAATCCACCTGGAAATAATAACGATGGCCATCGAAAGACAACGAAAGGGCTTAAATATTAAATCAAATGCCATTAAATATAGTAACTTGTTTATTATATGGCATATGAAATTCTTAAACTGCACATTATGAGCGGATATTAACGTCCTGCAAATTAAACTTGACGCTTTTTAGTTATTAATATTATATGACTGTTTTCTTAATTCATTTTACGCAAGATTCTTTCTTATATTGGATTGGTATTTGAGATTTAAACGTAAAATAAACAAGTATAAAACAAAACAAAACAAAAAAAATCTGATGTGAGTAACGCACAGCACACAACTTTCTCTTACCTTCGGTAAGAGTTGTCACACCAGATTTTTTGTGTCGAGATATATTTAGTTTCCCATAGCACCTTAGTTTCAAACTTACATTTTAAATGTTGACTGCTTGAAATAAACTATGGTTATTTTTCAAAATTTTAATCACATATTTGGATATTTTATAATTTTGGAGATTTCATAAGAATTGGAAAAAATTTGTAAAAAGTTGGGAAGGGGACCCCCTATTGAATCGAAATTAACATGCAAATCACCATAGGGATTTAACATTGGTTCTATGGAAGGAAGAGCCGGAAAGTGAATTTGAAAAAAAAAAACAGAGTTACATCAGCAAAGTGTACTTCAAACAATTTTCACAAAATATTATTGATATACTCTTTAGAAGGACATCTAAATAATAATTTATTTATATGAATTTTAATCTAAAAATCTGGTGTGACTGGTCGCACAGCACAACTTTCTCAAATCCTTTGGCAAGAGAAAGTTGTGTTCTATGCTTGTCATACCAAATTTTTTGTGTGGACAAATACATCGAATTTCAAGTGTAAATTGCCCGGGTGTGGCTAGTAGGTAGCGTGCCTCCTCCTATCCAAACCGGGGTTCGGACAGGAGTCCGATGATTTTATTTAAGCCATTTGGGTACCAGATGGCTTAAATAAATGCCTGAACCCCAAAGACATATATTAATCACAACGGTTATCGTCTAAAGTCTTAAATGGCCTAAGTTGCCGAAAAGACGTGTGAATGTGAGTGTGAATGAGAAAAAAGTGTGAATGTTAAAAAAAAAAAAAAAAAAAAAAATGTAAAATTTATAAACATGGGTAAATATTTATATTTTGTTACCATGGTAACCATTCCTCTTAACTTGCGAAAACCACTTTTTATTTTTTTGGGGAGGGGGAATCTGGTGTGACTGGTCGCACAGCACACAATTTTTTCTTAATTTCGGTAATTTAAAGCCGCATTCTGTATTTGTTTGTCAAAATATAAATACAAATCAAATTTTTAAGTATTAATTTTTATAATTTTACACTCAAAATAAATTTTGTTTCGAAAAAAAGTTTTTTTTTCAAATCTCGGGGGGGGGGGGAATTACACCCCTTTACCCCCCTGTATCCGCCCTTGCTTCCTTCATGGTCAAAAATGTCCACACATACACACTAGTATTCATAATTATTCACTATTATCATTTTTATCTTAAAAAATCTTCTTTCTTTGCCTTTATTATTCCCGCGGTGCGGGGTAGGCGGTAAAGGGGCTAGCGGAATGGGTTTTTTGCGACCGGAAGAAATAGAACAGGCCGGCCCGTCGCACGGTCTGACGCCTGTTAAAAATATAGAAGGAAGGGACAGACATGTAAAGAATAGAAGACTGCCAGTCCCAGCTCGGGTAGCTCGTGGTCGTCATCCACGTACCCACAAGATGTGGGCCCCTGAGCAATATTTTTATCTTAACAAATGGACGTCTTAAATGCGAGACGTGAAACAAAATAATAAAATTCATAAAATCCCAATGGAAAAGGAAAGAAATAAAACGTGGCAACCAACCAACCTACTTTTAACTTTTGCTAGAATGTAGAATTTAATCTCATAACAATTAAAAGAGCAAGGGGCCATTTATTTTGCGTATTCTCTCTCTATGAGGGAAACATTCGTTTCTATGCATCGTTAGATATTAGATATCGCAATCGTTAATAAATTCAACTTGTATGAGTTGAAATTAATTCTACGTCTATGATAAACTTTTAATTAAGGGCTCGGAATATATATATACATAAATAGATATTTTCGCATGCACTTCCTTCCAACCCCCGCCCGACATTTCTTCTCCTACTTCCTGGATAATATTTCTCTCTTTGCGTGCCCAGATATTAACTTTACATTTTGTTTCTATTCCGAAATTATTGTCCTATGCAAAATTTCAATTTATGATATTTCTATATATTAATGGAATTACATATATAGATAGGGCTGAATAATTAATCAAAGGCCGGTTGCTTCGCTTATAGTCAACTAATAAATTTATATGGCCAATAGTAAAATCAACGATATAGTAAAGAAGAATCCTTAATTTTCGAGCAGGGGCGCTGCCGTAAAATTTACCCCAAATTTATTATTTTTCTAATGGAATGTCTTTACACGTCAAATTTCAAGAACAACCCCCCATCTATTCCTAAATCAATGTTTATCCGTTATTTAAATAGACATTATTTGCTTTTTTGACACATTTAGTCTGTACCGGGTCATACGTGAAAGTATGTGTCTGTGAACAAAATATCTCAATAAAGAAAAGAGCTTCGAGGTTGAAATTTTATATTTAGGTAAGGTACCCCCTTGAGATTTAACACGAAGCTTTTGAACTAAATCGGTCAAATAATACTCTAATGCGTACTTTTTCAGTTTTTTTTTTTCTCTAAATTCAATACAATTTCCATTAAAATTCATAAATCAATTATTTTTTAGATCCATTTTAAAATGTATATTCTCACTTTGCCCTTGAAGTTTGTTTTAAGACCACTTTACTAAGACCTACCTTGTACTTCAGTGTTGTGCGACCAGTAACACCAGATATTTTTTATTAAGCTCATTGACTTTTTTCGCTAAAATATTCACTTTTTTCTTAAATTACTAATAATATCGCAACTCCATGTCATCATAAAATAATGAATATTTACTTTAAACTGTATGACGCGGTATGGCCTGCTCGTGTTAAAATAAAATGCACGCCCGCTCGAAGGTTAATAAAGACAACATGTGAAAATAAAAAAAATTAATTAAATAAATATTAAAAATTAAAATAAATAAAAAAATTATTTTCGCTCATTATTAATGGCGTTATTGGGTGGGCAACCAGAAAAAATTTTTTATTTTTTAACTGTTCTTCAACAAAGTTTTTTTAAAACAAGTAAATTTCGAAAAAAAAAAAAAACTGGTGTGACTGGCGCACAGCACACAACTTTCTCTTACCTTCGGTAATCGAAAGTTGTGTACTGTGCTTGTCACACCAGATTTTTTGTGTCGACATGTATTTAGTTTCCGACAGTAGGGTACAATTGAATTCAAGATGTAAAATTTATAAGTATGGCAAAATGTTTATATTTTGATACCATGGCAACCATTTCACCTATCTTTTCTATGGAGTACAAGAGTAAAGTGGTCTTCAGAAGATTTCAATCACAAAATGAGAATATACATTTTAAAGAGCAACTAAAAAATAGTTGATATATGAATTTTAAAAAAAATCGTTGGAGCAAATTTTGAGAAAATCGAAAAATACTGAAAAAGTGAATCAGTAAAGTACTAGTACTTTTTGGTCGATTTTGTTCAAAAGCTTCGTGTCACGTCCCATGGGGGTGTCTAACTTAAATACAAAATTTCAACTTCCTAGCTCTTTTCGTTCTTGAGATATTTTGTTCACAGACACACACACACACACACACACACACACACACACACACACACACACAGACAGACAGACCATGTCGCGAAAACCACTTTTTTGGATTCAGGGGACCTCAAAACGTGAAGATCTATCAAAATCTCGACATCGAATTTTTGACATGAATCCAATACTTTCTCTCTATATATATATTACATATATACATAGGTAAGAGAAAGTAAAAAAACTGGTTTGATCTTTCCAATTACAGATTTTTAACTATCTATTTATTATAAAATAAGATTTTAAGACTAGGCTTTTCTATAAATATTAAATTTCTTTAGGGATTTAATTAATTTAACAATTTTTGTGAGTAGTCTACGTTTGTTGAAGGGCGGTAATCGAGCCCGGGATCTCCAGCCTATCCTGAGTGCTCACCTTAGCATCGATTCATCGAAATGATTTTTTGTTAAAATTAATGCAATTCAATTTTCTCTTTTGATCTCAGAGATTTTCTAAATAAAATAAAATTTCAATCTGTTTTTTGACATTTTGGCGTTACATTAACATAAAAAGGTACTGTTCCCTGTGGTGCGTTATTGTCGTTTAGACTTGCACGTGTTTTATTGCCCCTGAGGGGGAGAGAGCCGTCCTTAGGCGCCGACCCGAAAAGCAAAAAGAGCCAACCCTGGCTATAAATATAATATATTCCGGACATTTATGACGTAGGCGTAGTTTTCATTATGCTGTTCGGTGCAACCTGAGTTCATTTCAAATATTGGTTCCGCGTCAATTTTTGCCTCACTTTTTTGTTTTTATTTTTGTTAGCGAATCGTGCCCAGAATGCAACTCTTCTAATTGGTTCGGCCCTTTAGATTCGGTTATTATTATTAAATGAACAAGAATAAAAACAAAACACACCAACACACCTGGCAACACTTTTAATTAAACAAAGCAATGAGCATCTCCTTGAACCTAAAGTAGGCTTGCCCTATTATATTGTACAATTTATTTCGAAAAAATAGAAAAACAAATTTTACACTAATAAAAAATTAACTAGAATTACATTCTATGAATACTAATCACTTGAGATTAAAAAAAAAAAAAAAAAATAACAACAAATAGCAATAAAAAAGTGTGAATGATAAATAAAGCATTGAATAGAAATAATATAATATTGTCGGTCCAGTTCAAGACCGGTCTAACTCAAAAAAATGCAGTTTTGAGTTTTTTGCACAATTTATCTTCAAATTGCCTCATACGCTTTTATTCAACTTTTTCGTGCATGCCTTCCCACTCGGCCCCTCTACCTGCATTGTAAGACGTCACGTCAAAATATGAGACTGAATAGAGTTTTATTTATCAAAAAAAAAGTCAATATTAGAAAAAATTCGCGAAGGAACTTCCCATAGACTTTCTCACAGAATTTCATCGAGTGCTTGCGTTTTTAAACAAACACATGTAGGAAGTTCTTTTCAAATTTTTTATAGTACAGTATAAAGGAAATTGTAAATTGAAATCTTATTTTTAATAAATAAATATTATCATCAGTAATCTCCTATATACTCAAATTTTAGGAGGACTACCTTGCATCGATGTAGACCAGTGGTTTCCAAACTTTATGTTACCACGCCTCCCTTAAAAATATTTAATCTTATGACGCCTCCCCCAGGATGGCTTTGACCAAAGCCGAAACGTCAGCTGTTAAAATATATTTTTAAAGAAAAAAATTTAGCTTCATTTTTTCTAACTTTCATTCCTGAAGAAAAATATTTTTTTCAAATCTTATATTCACGCCCTAGGGGGGGTGCCTAACTTAAATAGAATATTTCAACCTCCTAGCTCAATTCCTTCATGCTTTAAATTGAACCCAAACGGACACACAGATAGACCATGTCGTAAAAACCACTTTTTTTGATGCAGGGGACCTCAAAACGTGTATATCCATCAAAATCTCGACATCGAATTTTTGACATGAATCCAATACTTTCTCTCTATATATATATTAACATATATAGAGGTAAGAGAAAGTAAAAATTCAAATCCGAGTTGAGATTAGTTCTATATACAAAAAGATGCGGTAACTCACCCCAGTAAAATTCTAAGCGGACTAATCATATCTTACTTTTCTACCTAATGAAAAAAATCCTTATAAAATTCTGCAAGGGATTCGATAGGTTCCTAAGTTACCCAGTGTTATTATTATCTGTTTATGAGAGTTTCGAAATCTTCAAAAATTAATTCCGCCCCAGTAAAAAGAAATTTTAGAATGACATTAAAATGTTGCTATCTCACTATGATATTTACTTAATATTGAATATAAATTTTAGCTCAAACGGAATGCACTTATTTTTTAGTAAAAGAATTAAAAAACATTAATATCTTTGTGCATTATAGAGGATGGGGCATTAAGCCGCTGGTTAATGTCTTCATACCTCCCCCCCACCCCCATTAAGGAAATGCGAGTCTTCACCACGAAATTACTCTCAAAATAATATGAATACATTTATAAATAATTATTTTATTCTATTTTGAAATTATTTTATTTTAATTTTCAACCCTTAATCCACCCCTGTGTAAAAGCATATTAAGGAAATTTGATTAGCAAAAATATAGGCCATATAGCAAGAATATAATGGTAAATAATGGTGACTTAAGAAAAAATAAAAAAAATGCCCTCAGGCTTACAGAACGTCGCGGGTTCGGACACCTGGCAGTCGGAAATGGATACCAAACTGCTTAGATAGAAATGCCTGGACCCCCAATATGTATCTATATTATTAATTAATAACGGTTATCGTATAAAGTCTTATATGGCCTGAGTTGCCAAAAAGACAGTGTGAATGTGTGTGTGTGAGTGTTGAGTGTGAATGAGAAAAAAGTGTTGAATGTTTAAAAAAAAAAGACAAAAAATAAAAAAACTAATTTTTTTTTTCAATGACACCTCTACTCCCCCTCCCCCTTTCAACAGCTTATATTCACCCTCTACCCTTAGTGAAATACAAAATATTTAATTTCATATTCAAAAGAATCGTTTTTGGAGTCAAATTATTTGTTTCTATCATTTTTTTTTTTCAACGATAAAATGCATAATAATTACCTTTAATAAGACTCTCAAGAGGGTGTGCTGGTTGACGGAGTGGTCAGGGTGGGTTACACTATATTAATTATTCACTTTGATTCACTTTAAACACAAAAAAAGAGCAGCGCCTGCCGGCCAGCCACAAGCTCGACTGAACGAGAATCTCGACTCTCTCTCTCTCTCTGTTTGTATAGGAATAAATAAATGAACATAACAATTCCCTTTTTATTAAAAGTAAAAAAATACCTTTTGCTCTAATCTAACTATATTTACTATATTTAAAGATGGAAAAGAATGTCAACAAGTGATTTGGAATATTCCAAGGCCTTTCTTAAATAATCAACCCTTCATCTCCCCTAAACTAAATAATAATCAACGTTATTTTTTGAATGTTTTCTATTTATTTGGCTTCGATTTGGCTAAAATAAATTTAAAAATCATTTTTTCAATTTTTCAACCCCTAATCCAATCTTGATAAATAAAATAATTAACAATGCTATCGCCTTCGGCGAGCTTCGCGTCTACTCAGAAAAAAATTAAAACCCTGAAAAAATTTCCTAGATCCGCCTTTGGGTTTTACACATAGTATAATTTTCTAGAATGAGTCTTACTTTAGGCCAGTGGTTTCCAAACTTTATGTTACAACGCTTCCCTTAAAAATATTTAATCGTATAACGTCCCCCCCCCCCCCATTTAATAAAATAATACAAAAACAAAACAAAAAATTTTTAATACTAAAAAATATAATTAATAATATATATAAAATAATAATAATAATAAATATAAATTTATATAAAAATATTTTTTTATTTATTCATATTTATTATTTTAATTAAAAACTTGATGAGCCGCAGTGGCACCATCTCTACTGATGGTGCCATTACGGCTCATCGAGTTTTTAATTAAGGAAAATTTCCGTCCCAGAATTTTATTATTTTATTTGTAAAACTAGTAATCATTTGGAAAATTGATCTTGGTGGCCTCACAGTTTGGAAAACGCTGATGTAGACTCAAACAAGGGCGGATCCAGAGGTGTTTCTCAGGGAGGGGGAATCTGGTGTGACTGGTCGCACATCACACAATTTTCTTAATTTCGGAAATTTAAAGGCGCATTCTGTACTTGTTTGCCAGAATATAAATGCAAAACAAATTTTTAAGTATTAATTTTTAAAATTTTACATTAAAAAAATAAGTTTTTTTTTTTAAATAATAAGTATTTTTTTTTTAAATCCCCACCCCCCCCCTCACCTTTATTTTTAAAGTGAAACTTTTATTTGATCGCCTCAAATTTTTTTGCTCTTCTATCACCATATCGCGTTACAAGCCGTGACGACAAAATTAAAAAAGTTAAAATTTAATATAAATGACGAATTATAAAAAAATAATTGTGAGATTTAATTATTCAATTTTTAAATTGATAAAATATAATTTTTAAAATAATTTAAAATATTCAAATCTTCAATTACTAAATAAATATTGTTCTCGGTTTTTAACATGTCTCTATTGATTTTCCATTATCCAATTATTAAGTTAAGATTAAAAACGTGATTTTAATACCCTTAATTCATAATTCAGGTAAGGGATACAAATAAATAAATAATACCCTTAATTGAATAATTTTCTGAAAATTTTCAGTTAAACGCCTACGATCCGAAAAAAAAGTTTCACTTGCATCGAGGTTTCATAAAACCACACAATGATTTTTTAAATTCTTTTGTTGTGTAAGGATAGATAAGCCTATACTGAAAAATCTCTTTAAAAGTGTAATTTTTATGATTTGTAGTAAATGTAAATTATTTATTATTCTCACGTCGATTAATTTATTTTAATAGTATAAATTTAATGTTCATAAAATAATAAAAATAACTATTGCCCTTAAGGAGGGATGTTTTTGCATACAAATAACGGGAAATAAATCGAAGAATTCCAGAGGGCCAACGAACTCACAAAAAAAGGGCCCAGGAGGACGGGCGAAGGGCCCTTTTTACAGTTCGGCGCAACACAACCCCTTTGTAACGGAACACTTAACACATGCCTCTGAACGAGAACAACTGGGGCCCACAGATATAAATCAAACGCCACTTCCTTATTGAATACAAATTTATAATATTTGGACGTGTTTATAGAAGGTACTAAGGAAAAGTACTAGGAAGGGAGGTTCTTTTTCCTTGTTTGAAATATAATGAGAACAAATTTTGCAAAAAAAATTATAATACAATCATTGTTAGACAAATTTTTTGTGACATTAACTCAAAAAAAATGTCTAAAATATATCATTTCTCCTTTTAAACTTTTATTTTATGGAGCTTACTTTCTCTTTGAAATAAATAATAGATTCAGTTCCCACTCTAATTTATAATAGGCTTAGTAAATTATTAATACTAATACTAATATTGATAAAAAATATTTATATTTATTAATCCTGAGTTGAAGGCAACTCGAGTTCAAATACCCCTCGTGGCAAAAAATTATCCAACTCTATTTGAGATACCCCTCCTAAGGAAGGAAAAGGGAACCAACCTCAGTATTATTCTCATGAAAGTTACCCCTCAGAGTAACCACAACGTGTCAGTTCTCACACTAATTGCTAACGAGAGAGGAATAGAGCCCAAGAGTGCCCCCCTGCCCCCCTAGGGCAGTGGTTTCCAAACTTTTTGTTACAACTCCTCCCTTAAAAATATTTAATCATATGACCTCCCCCCCCTCTGTTTGTAAAATAATACAAAAACAAACATTTTTTAATGCTAAAAAATATAAATTTATATTAAGGTGGGGTAAAAAAAAATTCAAGACATATGCAGCCAAAATTATTTCTTTTATTGTGACGTTTCGCCCACTGGTTTAGGTCATCTTCAGAGCCGGAGGGTGAGAATAAATGAAATTTTAATTTTAATTCAAAATTTCATTTATTCTCGCCTCTGGCTCTGAAGATGGCCTAAACTAGTGGCCGAAACGTTACTATAAAATAAATAATTTTGGCTGTATATGTCTCGGAATTTTTTTTTTTGGCTTCGCCTTAATAATATTTCCATCTACAAAGACATACCTCACAATAAATTTATATAAAAAAGTTTTTTTTATTTAATCCTATTTATAAAACTAGCAATCGTTTGAAAAATTGCTCGCTGTGGTTAACATTTGCACCTCCCCTTAGACTAGACTGCGTCTCCCTAGGGAGGCGCGCCTCATAGTTTGGAAAACGCTGCCCTAGGGTATGCAGAGAGATGAAGGCCCCCCCCCCCCCGTGCAATTGGTAGACCTATGACATATAGATTTAAAAAAAAGAAGAAACTTCAATATTTTTTAACAAAAATTTGTACTTAGAAAATTCGCCCCATAGGGAAAAAATTTTTAATATTTCTTTCTTGCTTTTAATAGTTTCGCATCATAAATGCCTTTCTTCGCTGATTAGAAATTCATAAAAATTGGCAAATATTTACTCATCACTTTAATGATAATTCTATAAAAATTTTACATTATTCTCCCCTTCACTTAAATAATATTTATTTATTTATTTTTTTAATTAAAATACTTGAACGGATATTCGCAAAAGGACAATAAAAATTTCGTGATTTGATAATTTAACATTAAGACATTCACCCAAGGTCTTTTACAATTATCTGAAACGTGGCTTTGTCACGAAGTCGGCAAGAATATTTATTTATTTATTTTATACTCTCATATCCAATCAACTTTCATGGAAAAATTACAAAATCAACAATCTTTAGGATAAATAAAATTCTTATTAAGCTTAATTCCCTTTTGAGCATTTGGAATATTTTTTTTATTATAACAAATGTTAAATTCACTTACAATTAGTGATATATAAGAAAATCAAAAGTTTTTCCTCAAATTATGTTGTTATCATACCATGGACAGAGAGTGAGGATGGTCCCATATGTGACCGAAACGTTGGCCCTGGTTTATTAATAAATTGAAATATAACTTGCTGTTTGCTCATTTTATTTTTACTATTTGGTAATTTTATTATTTAAAACAAAACTTCTTTGGTAGAATCTTTAAAATTCAAAAAATCAATATTTATTTTAGTTTAATTTTCCTTCCTAGAAGATAGGCAACTCAAATAACTACAAATGGAATTTTAGATTAATTGGTCTGCCCGCCGACCCCGCACCGCGGGAATAATCAGGCGAGAACAGAAGAAGAAGGTCTGCAATAATTTATTATTATTATTTTACTTGGCTATATTATTGCTGTATTTGGTTTATTTTTGTATTTTTTGTTTTCATTATTTTACCAAAATTTGAATAATTAAAGGCCATCTGATTTTTACTTCCTCGTATGCGAAAGTAACAACGTATTGTATTCGTAAATTCGAGATTTTGATGATTCTCAACGTTTTAGAACTCCCTAAGGCCAAAACTTCAAACAAATTTTGTAATATTTATTTTGCTTGATGGCCAAACTACGTCCCATTCCCTCCAGGAATGAAACCCTGGATGTCTGAAGCAAATATGTGGGATAGAGATTCCTGGTTCTTTACTCAGGGTTCAGGAGAGGTTTTAGGAGAGGCCCCACTAGTAAAATAAAAATAGTCACAACATTTGTTTAATATTCCTATGACTTGTTAATTTGTTCAATATTCGCCATAATTAGGTTTCAAAAACTACGTATTTAACTAATCTATTATTTTAATAGTATTTAACTAATCTATTATTTTAATAGATTTTTTAGCCCCCGGGTTTGGCGTAGTAGGTAGCGCGCCTCCCTCCTATACCAAACGTCGCGGGTTCGGACCCAGGCAGTCCGATGATTTTATTTAAGCCATTTGGATACCAGATGGCTTAAATAGAAATGCCTGACCCCACAATAGATATATTCTCTACAACGGTTATCGTCAAAGTCTTAAATGGCCTAAGTTGCCGAAAAGACTGTGTGAATGTGTGTGTGAGTGTGAGTGTGAATGAGAAAAAAAGTGTGAATGTTTTTTTTAAAAAAAAAAATAGATTTTTTGAACACAAAAAAATATCTATCTCGTATTTCTTGAATTTTTTGATAATTCCCATGTCGGCGTTTATTCGAAAGTATCTGGGGTGGTGTGGGACACTGATAAAGACGAAGAGAGCAAGTTGGGGACGTTGCATGAATAATACAAATCGAAATAGTTTCCAACTCCCGAGACAATTGGGGACAAATTTGTTAATAGGGCCCCTTAAGACGTGCTATTAGAACCAATGCACTCGTTAAATATTTATTAGTTCACTTTTTGAAGGTGTTTAGAAGAAATTAGCACGTATTCAAGAAATATAATAAATAAGCCTTGAGGCTAATCTAAAGTACTAACTAATGACACTTTGATACCTTTTAAGGACGATATTGAAATGAAATTAATAAGATAGACAACTCTTACAAAAAAAAACCTTTTATCTGTTTGAGAAACAAAATTTTGTTAATAGCTCTTCTCTTGTCCTTTAATAAAATATAATTAACGTAAAAGCAGTTCAAATCAGGTAAAATCATTGATTTTACTTAGGAAAATTAAACGAGTTGTATTTATTTGTTTTTTGAGAAATGAGTAAGGTAGTCAATACAATTAAAAAATTTCATTCCAGTCATATCATAAATTAACAATAAGATAAAAATTATTATTGTATATGTCACAGGTAGTGTGTGTTTTTTAGGACAAACTAGTTCGTTCTGAGTGCGCTCAAATAAAATAGTTTATCCTAACGCACTTAGGATAAATTAATTTTGCCCGATTTTAATATTTAAACCAAGAATTCCCTAAACTTGTTTTAATTATTTTTTCATCTAAAGGGAACCTTGCTGCAACGAACTGTAACAGACTCGGCTCTAACAGACCCCGCAAGTTATTTTAAAACTAGTTTAGTCCGAAAAATTAAATATTAAAATCCGGTAAAACTACGGTAGTTTTACAGTTCGTTCGGATAAACTAGTTTGGGCTAGGAGAAACCAGTTTATCTGTAAGCACTAGTTTGTCCTAAGATAAACTACTGTAGTTTGTCCTAAAAAATAGTTTAGGCAGTAGCATATACAAAATAAAATTAAGTTAAGTGAAGCGATTTTGTTAGGCACCCCCCTAGGGCGTGAAAATAAGCTTTTAATCAAAATCGGCAAAAAAGTACTAGTACTTTACTGATGCACTTTTTCAGTTTTTTTTTTCGATTTTCTGAAAATTCGCTCCAACGAATTTGATTAAAATTCAAAAATCAATTATTTATTAGAAGCTCTTTAAAATGTATATTCTTATTTTGCCATTGAAATCTTCTGAAGATCACTTTACTCTTGTACTTCATAGAAAAGATAGGAGAAATGGCTGCCTTGGACAACAAAATATAAATATTTTCCCATACTTATAAATTTTACATCTTGTAATTCGAATGTAGCGAGGCCTACTGTCGGGAACTAAATATATGTCGCCACAAAAAATCTGGTGTGACAAGCACAGAACACAACTTTCGATTACCGAAGGTAAGAGAAAGTTGTGTGCTGTGCGACATCACACCAGATTTTGTATTTTATGGATTTTTTTAATACATGGGTTTCACTACTTCGGTCATTATAAAATAAATATATTTTTTAAAAGTGTGATGAATCTCGTGGGCCACCTCTGTAACAAAGCCTTTTATTTAAATTTAATTGTTATAAATACCGGACTCTGGATTTAACGCTCATTTTAATTTGATCGAAGACAAGCCCATTGTTTTATTTATTTAATATTAATATATGCCTACCTACTAATTCATCAAAAATAAAATATCAGTAATAGTACTTAGTAACTTAAACTAACCTGAAAGAGAGGATCCAGATTGTATTTAATACTTTTTGAAGAGATAATAATTTTCCTTTAAATTTCAAATAACCAGTTTTAAGTATTTTTGTCCATTTTAATTTATCTGTTGTTAAAAAAAAAAAGCTAATAATTTCGCTTTTAACTCTTTCAAATAATAAACGGTTCGAATACCAAGAAATAATTTGCTTTCGAAAAATAATAATTCTCTCCGGGAAGAACAATAACGTTTTTTTGTTTTTTTTTTTTTTGTGCCCGACCGCCGCCATTCATGTTATATTGCCTTCACTTTTACTTCTTTATTTTCATTCTCATTTTGAATATGCGTATATTTTCGTGAACTTATTTTTTTACCAAGCTATAATTTGGTGATTTTTATGTTGGCTGGCATAAAGGCTAATGGGAATGGCGGAGGGAAATATACGAGCCTTGTGATTGAGCTGAGAGGAGGTCAAAAGTTATGCAGCTACCTTCAAACTTGAAAGACAGGAGAATACGAGATGGACATTTATTCTTCAACAATTTATTATTTTTATAAACATGGACACTTTCACATCTGAGAAATTTATGTTTATACTTTTTTTCCGGCTTTTAGCTATAGGTAAGTTTGACTCTTCTTTTTATTCATATTATAGATATTAAAATTATCACCCCTCCCTCCCCTCTCCCGGATAACAATGTTTTACTAGACCATAGTTTCTAAATTTTTTTTTTTCGTGTACTACTTAAGACGCTTCACGTACCACATAGGCCGGGGGAGGGGGGGGGGCTGGCAACGAGGAAGAGCAATAGTCACGATAATTTATATTTCTCAGTAATTATTAAAATATAACAATAGAGAGTTTGTTCAATTATTTTTGAGACGGATAGTAGGCTTGAAAATTTCAAGACATGTTTTGAATGAGATATATATTATTATTATCATACTATAATATAAAGCGCTAGCCACTGACTTCCGTTATTTTTCTGTTTACCACTCTCTCTCGGCCAGAGACAGAGGAAGTTGAGCTAATGAGGGAAATTTAAAACTTGAAAATTCTCCGAAGGCGAGCAATTGCAAAATTTCCAAAAAGTGAGCAAGAATAAATTTGATACATTAGGTCGCCGAAGGCTAGAAATGGGGTCCAGGGGGCGCAGCCTGCCGAAGTCTACATACGCGATGTACATATATTATATCTTAAATATTATACCTATATGTAATTTCTTATTTATTATTATTCTAAAAGCTCGTCACCATAAATGCACAATTTAATTAATTAAAACTCAGATTTATATTTAGGCTACTGGTGGGCCTTTCCCTTTCGGGAATCAATCCCAGGATCTCTAACCCAACCAGGAAATCAGATTGAGTCTATTACACCAGGACCAACTTCGACTTCATAAATAATTATAAAATCTGATTCAATTATAATAAATATAATTCACAAAGGGTAGAAAAAATGAGAGATGCAGCTAAAGTTTTTTCTTTATTCATTTAATCCCCACAGCTGATGTTTCGGTTCCGTGTTTGAAACATCTTCAGAGCTGGCGAAACGTCATTATGTAAGTGTTCCAGTGGATTTTATACGTTGTTGAACATTCATTTATGTTCCTGGTCATCGCATACTGTGTATATATTTATTATAATATAATTATAATTATATTATAATGGTATGGTTCAACAATGTATAAAATTCACTGTGACACTTTCATAATGACTTTTCTCTGAAAATGGTTCAAACATGGAACCAGAACGTCAGCGGTGTGGATTAAATAAATAAAGATAAAAATCTCTCATTTTTCTACCCACTTATTATGCATATAACCTCACAGCTATAAATTTCGTTTTGTAAATATTTTTCAATAACCTCAAAGGTTCTGAGAAGAATGCAACAAGAAATTCTTCTAACTATTCAATAAATATTGAAACTTATATAAAAGAGGGGTCATTTGGCCCCTTCTAATTTTTGTTTGGTACAATGTTAACAAATCCGGGTTTCAACTTCCTGCTCCTCCTCCTCCTGAGCTCAGTAACGCATTTAAGAGAAGAGGAAGGCATCATGTCATTTTCCAGGGTTTAATTCATTAAATATTTCCACTCGTGAATGAAAACATCTCAATGTTGACCTTCTCTTGAACCTGAGTTCGCTGATACTGCGTTAGCTAAGATCGATTGAATTGAATATAATTATTATAAATAATCCCAAGTTAAGTTGTACCACCCAACAATTCTCTCTTATTTGTCTAAATAAATCTCATTTCTAACAAATGATGACCACACCAACGGAATACTAATTAACGTTTGTTTGTTTTCTCTTTTTGATTAATAATATACCAAGATCTTCAATTCAATTTCGGGCGCTTCTTTTTGCTAATAAATCCTATTTCCTTCTGAAGGGTCAGTCCTTCTCATCCCCAGAAGGATAAATTAAATGATCGATGAACTTTAAGACATTCTCACTTTTAATGTTAAAATAAATGCAAAGCCAGTATAATTAATGAACCACCTCGTCGCTGGGTGTTGTGCATAAATCGAGTGTCTGTCTTTACACATATTTAAATTAGACAACTAATAAAATATAATCAAATCGCCTTTCGAAAGAATTCTTTATTCTAAATAGAAATTAGTTTTCGCCATAGAATTTATTTGTATAGCCCGAATGCATTTGCGTATGCCCAGACAGGTAGTCGGGAGTCGCACTCCCACTATACATTTTCTTCTCCATTCAGCCTAGAGACGGACAAATATTACAATGATAATAACGAGTAATAAAGGCGTTAACCACAAATAGCTTGGTGTAGGGGTTAGCGTGCTAACCTCGTATACCAAAAGTCGCGGGTTCGGACCCCAGGCAGTCCGATGATTTTATTTAAGCCATTTGGATAGTGTTAAAAAAAAAATATATTTATCAATATAAGTGAATTTGTAAAGTCTAATCAATACCGAAAAATTCTAAAAAAAAAAAAAATAATGAAATTGTTAAAGTCTGTATGATTTCAGAAAAGAGATTCGAAAGCCCGTGACCCGTGTCTTCTGCCTAGGGTCCCAAGACCCCTTCCCGTCCCAAGCGAGAATAATTTATTTCATTTGAATTGGTTATCAGTCTTTAGAGATAAATAGCGATGGGATCTAAATGGCCTTGGATGCCGAAAAAGACCTTAAAAAAGAAAAAAACTGAAAAAGTACTTGTACTTTTTGGCCGATTTTATTCAAAAGCTTATTTTAACTGTCCGGGAGGGTACCTAACTTGAATATAAAATTTCAATCTCGTAGCTCAATTTCTTCATGTCTAAAATCGTCCCATACAGACAGACAGACTTGCGGGCCTTTTTTTGGACTCCGGGGACCTCTAAACATGAATATCCATTCAAATCTTGACATCGAATTTTTGACATGATTGCGATACTTTTCATTTCAATAAAATTCATTAGAAATTTTCTTAATAGAATTTTTTAAGACTAATCAAAAAATTATGATACTATAGTTCAATTTTTTCATCTAGAAAATTCAAAAAATATTTAAATTTTCTATTATAAAAATTATTTTTTTTCCCAAGAGAACTTATCCTTTTTTTATGACCAATTGAAAAATTGATTTTTTTAAAAACTTTTTATGAAACTAAATGGAAATGTTTTTTTTTTTTTTTTAATTTCTTTAGTTTGAACTACGGAAGGAAAGTTGCCATTAAAAATTTTTCATATTCTCACTTTACATTCAATTCATCTAATCTACACTTCAATTTTTTAAAAATTTAGTAAAATCTGATTTTTTCCCCCGAGCTCACGGCATTCTAAATATATTTCATCTGTCAATTTTCCTTTTCATAATAATGTTTTTTTAATATACACTGTGCACTTAATCTAAATAATATAAAAATATTTATTAATCAGCCCTTGGGTCATAGCATAGTAAAAGAGTATCCGCCTCTTGTGCTATGGGTCAAGGTTTCATATGTATTTTTTTTTATTTAAAGTCTTTTTCGGCATCTATGGCCATTTAGACCATACCCCGTCCCTATTTATTTAAATTGAAGGTCAAGGGTTTGCATCTCGTCTAATATGACAAAGATTTATTTAAATGGCTACCATTAAATTGAAATAAATAGCCTCTGATGCCGAAAAAAACCTTAAATAAATAAAAAAAAATATTTATTAGCCCTACCGATAAATTAACGAATCTGAATTAAAATAATTATCAAATGAGGCACTAT
Organism: Euborellia annulipes; assembly: GCA_023213315.1. Classification (NCBI taxonomy): domain Eukaryota; kingdom Metazoa; phylum Arthropoda; class Insecta; order Dermaptera; family Anisolabididae; genus Euborellia; species Euborellia annulipes. The sequence continues at coordinate 36,866 of JAKCPI010000745.1, forward strand.
TAACTCTCGGTTTGTTAGTTAAATAAAACTAGATTGACAAAGACCTCAAAAAAAAAAAAAAAGAAATTTTTTACTTATTTACCAACAATTTTTTTATTCGTGAGCGTCGTGTTTGTTTACAGGTCATCGAACTCGTGTTCATTTAAGCTGCTTAATCCATACCATTCCAGACCAAATATACAATTGCCATTTGGAATCCGTATCAAATGTCACAAATGCTTGGCAGATTACATCACAAGATTTTAAGAATCCCATCATATAGAATATGACAGGTTTCATTTTCGTTCTTTTGAACATTATTTTCATTATTCTATTCATATTTAAAAGAAAATGAACAAAAACGGAAGCGGCCTTCCCGTGTCGGATTAAGAAATTGGATACCTTCTAAAATTTTATGCAGTATATCATCTTAAAAAATTTATTATAATCTCACTAGTCTTAAAATAAAAATACATAAATTTCTCTCTCTTTGCATATATTTTAATAAATAAAACGGAAAAAAAAATTTAATGGCGCGAAAGTCATGGATTCCTCATAAACTTCTTGACATCTTTATTTATCCAGTAGATTTTTTGAATTATTTTATTCAATTGAAAGAAAATTTTTTTTAAATTATTCTATGCCTATAGGCCTATGTAAAAAATAAATGTGAACGTAAAATTCACACACAGGACCAGTTATGTTCTAATAGTTTTCAATGTAGTGAATTTTTTAATATTTTTTTATTAGGCCTATAGAGGCTAGTTTTCGAGATATAAATGTATTGAGTCGAGTTCCGCTTTTTCTTGTTCCCTGGGTGACGTCATACCACAAAAAACTGCATTTGCTCTACTCCCACCAAAATAATCCCCTCACTAGCTGAACAAACTCTTATGAGTAGAAAGCGGAAAAAAAAGTCTTTTGGTTTTGCCTTTTAAGACTTTTCCAGATTTTCTTAGATTCTTCTCTGATCTACAAAAAGAAACGTTTTTTGGGGATTCTCAAAAACGACTTTTTTGCCTCTCAGAGACTTTCTTTGAAAAAAGCGACTTTTATGACCGACTTTTTTCAAATTTTTTAATATAATATGCTTCTTTTAATTTTGCATTTTTGGATACTGAAGTCATTTAGTGTTTGTTTGTTTTTTTAATTTATTTGTGGCCTTTTTCGCCATCTGAGGCCATTTAGACTCCGTCCATGTTTATTTCAATCTAGCCCTGAGCCACAGGTCTGTTTATAAAATTTACATTTTTTTTTTAGCCTGATCCGGATCTTAGGCCATTTAGATTTTAAAGTAACAAAATTATTTATATACGGTATATATTATTATATTATTATCCAGGCACATTTATTATTTATCTACGGTATATTAGGGACTCCAAGCACATTTATTTATACCATTTGGTATCCAAATGATCTAAATAAATATTCATCTGACTGCCGTGGTCTTTAGACTATCATTATTGACATTTATCAACAACTCTAAAGCCGGCCAGGGGGGGGGTTCACGATCGCTCCAAATGGATGTCATCCATTCACTACACAACAGCACAGTACACCGAAGGTAAGAGAAAGTTGTGTGCTGTGCGACCATCACACCAGATTTTTACTTTTGTACTAATGAAATTAAATTTTTTTTATTTAATTACATTCTAAAGAACTCTGCCATATTTCGGTTATCGAGAGATATGCTCTCTATTTCTTTTACTTGCTCATATTATTAATTGTTAAAATTGACTTTTTGCCAAAAACAGGCATTAATAGAATAGACGTTAAAAGAGACTTTTTTCGAAAATAAGAGACTTTTTCCGCTCTCTACTTATGAGAAAGAGAAAGAAGTTTAATTCCAAAAACTTCTCTAATTAACTCATAATAAATGGCCAAAATTTGATAAATATAATTTGAAACAGGTGGCCCGAGTTATTTATTATATTTGTATTCTTGCGTAATTTCATTAAAAAAAAAAAAGAAAAAAAGAAAAGAAACGAGGCTTGAAGAGGACGCTGATCTTTGACGCTGATATCTTACGTAAAAGAATCTCGTTCTTTCTTTCTCTCTTTATTTTTATCTTCTGTCAACCTAGATCCGACAATTCCCCTTAAACTGGTATTGTCTTACTCATGTTATTTTGATTTAATTTATATCCTCCTTGCAACATTAATAAGCATTTCCTGTCTAACCACTTGGAATTTTCATAGAGATAACCTTTGACTTGATGATCTGCTTTTTTTTCTTTTTAATATACAGTATCTCACAATTTCGGAGTTGAGAGAAATGAGACCACAAAAAATCAAGTATAATATAAATACAACGAACTTATTAACTTCTTAATAATTCAAAAATTTTTTGAAAAAAAAAAAAATACAGTATATAAATTTTAGATAGCTAATTATTTTGAAAATTTTAGCAATAAGTCTTCTTCTCCCGTCCCCGCCCCACTCCCGCGATGCGGGGTCGGCGGACTTAACCCTCTCCTCCAATCCCATCATACGCTCCCGCAACCGAAAAGGGTAAAACAGGCACTCTGACGCCTGTTGAAAAGAGGAAGGAAGAGACAGACATACAAAGAGCAGAAGGACTGTCCCAGCTCGGGCAGCTCGTGGTCGCCATCCACGTACCCACAAGATGTGGGCCCCTGAGCGAAAATTTTAGTAATAAGTATTACTTTAAAAAGAACAGTCGATACCACTGTGCTCGATAGTACAGCCTTGAGCTTAGGCAACCAAAATGCTTAGTTGTCGGACGTGTTGTCTTAAAAGTAACTTTTTTCCATCAGTTGCATTAAAAAAATCATTGTGTGGTTTTATGAAACCACGATGCAAGTGAAACTTTTTTTTCGGATCGTAGGCGTTAACTGAAAATTTTTAGAAAATTATTCAATTAAGGGTATTAAAATCGCGTTTTTAATCTTAACTTAATAATTAGAAAATGAGAATGATAATGGGAAATCAATAGACGCATGTTAAAAACTGAGAACAATATTTATTTAGTAATTGAAGATTTGAATCATTTTAAAAATTATATTTTATCAATTTAAAAATTGAATAATTAAATCTCACAATTATTTTTTTATAATTCGTCATATATATTAAATTTCAACTTTCCGATTTTTGTCGCCCCAGTTTGTGACGTAATGGCTTGTAGCGTCACGGCCCTTCGACGTCACGGCTTGTAACGCGAGCGTAGAAGTGCGAAAAATTGGCCATCAAATAAAAGCTTCACTTTAAAAATTATTTATTTATTTTAAAAATGTTGGTTTGGTTGACTAAGCTCAAGGCACTTGTGGCGCCGACTGTACACGATAATATAAAATTTGACGTTGAGAATAGCTCTGAACTTTTCAATTTCTCTAACGTTCCAGAGTCATTAAAAATTATCATTATGAGATTTCCATTTTTAACGAGTCCCTTTTGAAGAAGCAATTACTCCACCTTATAGGTGGCCGTATATAATTCCTTTGACATTTCAACTAACATCATCATGTATGACACTGATCATAGCACTTAAAATTAAAGCCAAGCAAGAATATAATTTAAGAATTAAAAAAAAAATGAGATAATTCGTTTAAGTTCCACTTAAATTCCAGTTGGTTATGTAGATTCATCCAAAAGCAGTAAACCTTATCCTACTATGAATATATTATCTAAATGTGAAATTGAGAGACGGAGACGACCCGTTCACTTTTGAGCAATTTATATCTCCTACATGAGAATTTAAAGTCTCTTCAGCTGGCTAATAAAACCTTCACTTCACTTCTTTCCCTTGATAATATTTATTTATTTGCTCGTTGCTGTCTTTTGATAATTTAGAATTTATTATAACAATTTACCTAATCACATCGAAGTTTGTTTTACGAATTGAGGTTTTAGAAAGGAAGTGATTAAAGGGTTATAATATTATAAAAGACAAGACATAAATTATAATTTTTTTTTTTTTTTATCAATATTTCGTCAATGTTGATCATGCATCGTTTCAAAATTTTTTGTTGAATTCCTTCGACTTGTCTGATCTAACTAAATTACTCTAGAGGCGATTAAAATTTGTATGAAATTATTATTTTTGTGTAGAGGAAAATATTAAAATAAACTTTGTTAGATTCAAACTATCAGCCGTAGGCTTTAGTTGAAACATTTGGTATATAGAAGAAATTAAAAACACTAACTCATCAATTTCAATGATTTATTAAGTTAATTTTTAATAAATCATTGTAACTTGTGACTTAGTCTCTCCTATAAAATTGACTTTGCTAAAAAAATTAGAAAATTGATATAAATACTAGGAACCGACCGAATATTCGATTTCGGCCAAAAAGTAGCCGAAAACTGAGTTTGAAAAGATGGGATAAGACTCGCATCCAAAAAAAAAAAGATCAAATGATTTGCACTTGAGGGAGAAAAGAATTTTACGCAAAGCGGAAAAGGTGCGGAAAAAATTTAGTCTCCCTAAAAAAAAAGGTAAAATTCACGGGAGGGGAAAAAATTTCCCGGGGGAAAAAAAAAAAAAAAAAAGGTAAAAATGATACCTGTATAAATTTTTGATACAAGTTTCGGTTTCGGCCGAAGTTACTAAGATTGAGGCCGAAATTCGGTTGTAAAGTTTCGGTCGGTCCCTAATAAATACAATATCTTGTACACTTATTATTTTCAACCGGGTACAAGAAAAAGGTGGCTGAATCATAGGTGTAGCCAGAAATTTTTGATGGGAGGGGGTTTCAAGAAAAATTTTTTCAAACATTTGAAAAATTTAAGATTATTTTAGGGTATTTATAAATCATTTTTTTTTTTAACTAGAGTAAATCATATTTTACTTTCTCTTACCCTATATGAAATAAAATTTGTATTATAGAGCTAGTATAATCATGGCTTGGGACCCATGGGGGGGGGGGGTTTGAACACCCAATCCCCACCCCCACACCTGGCTACGCCTATGAGCTGAATAGGCGAGTAGAAAATGTGTAAGTTATTTGAGATACAAATTTTAGAGGTCACTCCTACTGCCTCTTAAGTATTTAATTTAATCTTATGTTTATAACCAAGTGTGTATCTACAAATTTTGAATATAAGTGATTATTATTTATAAAACAAATTTGTACTACAATTCGATTTCAAAATATTTTTATTTATAGTTAAATAATAATTTATATGTGGAACAAAAAGAATTATCAATAATAATATAGCTGGAGAGAAATTCAAAAAAATTTCAAGTGTCGATAAGAATCTCGCCACTTGCTTGGCCTTTATGCTTTATACTTTCCGATGGTTTGTTTTTATAATATGATGCAGGATCAAACCTGAGCCACTGCCAGTAATCACTATGCACTATAATCGAGAATCTGTTTATCTCTGTACCTATAAAATCAATTCACCATAAATTTATAGTTTATACGTTGTTGGGAAAATTATGGCCTATTAGCGAATACTCAAAGTTTACAAACTGACCATTAAGTTAAACCCCGGTAGATAAAATCATCCTCTTACCAGCAGAGAAAACAATTATTATTTAGCAACGTTTTTTTTTTTTTTTTTTTTTTTTTTGGAAGGAAATTTACATTTGAGAGCGTAAAATATTTTAATGCTGTAAAATAAAGTTATAAATTAACGTCTAGGATAAAATAGAAGAGAGACGGAACCCCGAGGGAAGAGAGAAAGAGCCGAAAGTACAGTATATTAAAATATTTTAGAGATGGCGTAACTTGGTGAAAAAAAAAAAGATTATCTATCCCCTTAAAGGCATATTACCCTTATAACCTCAGTCCAGGGGTGTATCTTGCCAATACTAGCGAAATAACTTATTTATAACACCCCCCTCCAAATTTCTGAGAAAAATGACAATTCGGAGGGGGAGGTGTGCATCTTCTTCCTAGGATAGTAAAGAAGCAAATTTTATGTAATACAGAGTAAAGGGGGGGGGGTGGGGGGGGGGGGGGGGGGTTTTTTTTTTAAAAAAGATAAAAAAAAAAAAAAAAAAAAAAAATAAAAAATTTTGGAAAAAAGTTTTTGGGGGGGGGGCAGTAGTACCCTTCTTATTCGGCCTCGAATGAACCGGCCTATCCCATTAGTATTATAAATTACATATAGGTCTATTTATCATACATTATTTTTATTATTATATATAGAGATTATGTATAAATTACTTTTTTTGTATTTTAACTAAACAAAATGAGCGAGTTAGGAAAACAAAACCGTGTGATGAAAATGAATGAAAATCAATTTTTCAGCGAAACCTCGGATTAACCGGCCACACTGATATCCGGTCAGTTTCTTGTCCCTACCAGGCCGGTAAAGAGGGGTTGTATACTTGTAGTGCATTTTAATACTCTTATTACTTTCTCTTGACCATATAGACTAGTGTACTATATTAAGATAGCAGTAGCAAAGTAGTGGAAAATACATTGTCAATTTGTACAAAAAATGTAGCCCTTTTATAAAAAATCAGAAATAAAATATATAGATCTATTATTATTATTATTCCCGGTTAAGGCTGGTATGAGCTCCCGATGGGCCTGTAGGTGCCGGTACTACTTGCCCACTAAATGTCGGGAACGCTCACTGATGCCTGGATGACCAGGAGCTCAGAGTCAAAACTGAGTCAGCTCTGCCAGCAAATCCTATCTCCTACGTCCACGTCGTAACTGGGGGGAACGTTTGGCGGCCAATGGGTGGTCGTCAAGCGGCCAATGGAGAGGGGTGAAAGCGGGTTTCCGGCGCTTTAACCGGGCCCACCGGCTAAGGGAGTAAACCCCAACAGAAAATCGACGGTCCTCCCAAGTGGGGGTTGGCAGCGGGCTACCACCCCGCTCCGTAAAAAACGAAGAATGGTAAACCCACGAACAATCAGCCTCGGAACACGGATGGATTCAACGGATCTCGACCTCGGCGCGGAAATGGTCTACGTTTTGGAACATGGAATGTCCGTACGATGTACAAAGCAGGCGCTGCAATACATACTGTTAGAGAACTAGAGAAGTACAAACTAGATCTTGTGGCCCTCCAGGAAATCCGATGGGATAAGGGTGGTATACTGGACGTTGAAAACTCGACAATATTCTACGGCGGCTCGACAGAAAGACATACACATGGTACAGGGTTTTGCATCAGTAAAAGGTTAACAAGAAATGTCACTTACTTTTCATCTAACAGCCCTCGAATTGCCGTAATCACCATCAAAGTCAGTAAATGCCTGCTCACGTTTATAAACTGCCACACACCCACAGAGGATAGTCCGCCCTGCATTAAAGATGAATTCTATAACGATCTAGAAGTTATCATAGATGCTATTCCAAGAAGAAACCACAAAATTCTCCTGGGAGATTTGAATGCTAAAATAGGGAGAGAGCGGATATTTATCCCTACGATTGGGAAACATAGTCTACACGAGACCAGTAACGATAATGGCATAAGGTTCATAGAGTTCGCCTCTTCTAAAGGTTTGTTCGTGTCGAGCACGAATTTCCAAAGGAAAAATATCCACAAAGGAACATGGGTGTCTCCAGACGGAAGAACTGTCAACCAAATAGATCACATCGCTATAGACCAAAATATTAAGCACTGGGTCACAGACGTGAAGACAGCTAGAGGGGCGGAAAGTGATAGTGACCATTTCCTGGTGAAAAGTCATTTGAATATACAAATAAAATGGCTAAAAAGAGATAAAGGAGAGACGATCAAAAAGTTCGACACGGAAAAATTGGACGACGAGAGGTGGAAAGAAGAATATTCACAACAGCTAACCAACAGCATGGAATCCCTACAGGAAAGTGGGGATGGTCCTGATGTCAACCTTCTCTGGACAAGCTTAAGAAATAGCATAACTATGGCAGCGGCCAAAACTATAGGTGAAAAGAAAAACAGGAAAAAAGTGTGGTTTGATGAAAGCTGTGAAAAGGCATGCGAGGAAAGGCGCAGGGCAAGAGAGGAATGGCTACGAGGGAACTATGTGGACGGGAGAGAAAGATTCTATAAAATAAGGAAAGATACCCAAAAAGTCCTCAGAAATGCAAAAAGAAACTTTCTAAATAGAATCCTCTTAGAAATGGAGTCCGATTTTCGAGAGAATAAGCCAAGGCATCTTTATTATAAGATAAATAAATTAAAAGGAAAGATCGGACATAGGCAAAAATTTATTAAGAATTGGGACGGAAATCTTTTAACCAATGATAACGACATCTCAAAGAGATGGACAGAATATTTTAAAAACATTCTTAATTGCGACGAACCTATGTCAACATTTGAATTTCTTCCTGCATACGAAAATATGGACTTCCCTCCTCCTACGTTGGATGAAATTAAGAAGCAGATAAATAAGCTGAAACTAAACAAAAGCCCAGGAGAAGATGGAATATCCTCAGAGCTTATAAAACACGCAGGAGAAGCGCTCCATAAAAAAATGCATACCCTGATTGAGCAAATTTGGACTAGCGAGAAGATTCCCGAAGCGTGGAAGGTATCCGTAATATGCCCAGTTTTCAAGAAGAAAGATAAGATGAATTGTGACAACTATAGAGGAATATCCCTCTTGAACATCGGGTACAAAATACTGTCACAGTGCATTCTAGACCGAATTCAACCTTTTGCGGAGAGAATAATCGGGGAATATCAGGCTGGCTTCAGAATGGGTCGATCTACGACAGACAACATTTTCGTACTACGACAGCTGTTCGAAAAAATGGGAGAGTACCGAAAAGAGATGCACGTGATGTTTGTCGATTTTAAAAAAGCCTACGATTGTATACATCGGGAAAGCCTATTTAGATGTCTGGGAGAGTTTGGGATCCCAAAAAAATTGGTAAACCTAATTAAAGTCTGTGAACAAGAAACAACAGGGAAAGTTAAACTTGGTAACCAGCTGGCTGCGGAGTTTGAAATTGCATCTGGCCTGAAGCAGGGAGACGGACTGTCACCAATTTTATTTAACATCATGTTGGAAAAAGTAATTCGGGAAGTCTCTGAGATGTGCCCGGAGGGCCTCTATGTAGGGGAGGATAAGATGGCCATGCTGGCTTACGCGGATGATATAGCTCTTTTGGCAGGATCTTCAAGTGAGCTAGCGTGCCTGGTAGGAAGATTGGAAGATCAGGCCAGTAAAGTAGGTTTACAAATTAATGAAGATAAGACAGAATATCTAGTCTTAAGACGGGATACAATGCTTACAACACCCAGACATGAACCTCTCCTAGCAAACAAAAAGAAATATAAGCAAGTCACTGAATTCAGATATCTGGGCTCAATATTCTCTGACGATGGATCTGAGGAAATGGAGATCAATGCACGCTTGCAGGCAGGAAGTCGATGCTACTATGGACTGAGCCACATACTAGGGTCCCGCAGTCTATCTGAGGACCTCAAGCTTCGTATATATAAGACCCTTATACAACCCGTTGTTCTCTATGGATGCCAGACCTGGAGCATAAAGGTGAAAGACTGTAATAGGCTCCTGGTTTTTGAACGTAAAGTTCTAAGAAAGATCTTTGGCCCTGTACGAGACACTAGTACGGGAGAATGGAGAAGACGGTACAACAGAGAGCTAGAGGAACTATACGGAGAGGCTAATATTGTGGGGATTATGAAGAGCAGGCGTCTACAATGGCTTGGTCATGTGGCGCGCATGGACAACTCGCGTTGGCCAAGAGTGGCATTCGACTTCAAACCAGTGGGGAGAAGACCTCTGGGACGACCGAGGATGAGATGGATGGATGGAGTCAGGAACGATCTGGCTGCGATCGGAGAATGGGAAAACTGGAGAGATAAAACAAAGGATCGTTCCCTCTGGAGGCAGATTTGTTCATCATCGCGCGGTCCTTTGGGCCTATTCGCGTAAAGTAAAGTAAAGTAAGTATTATTATTATTATAAGATACAGTAGGCCTATATAGAGAGAAAAGTATTAGTTTCATGTCAAAAATTCGATGTTGAGATTTTGATGAAAATACATGTTTTTGAGTCCCTTGAGTGCAAAAAAACTGGTTCCCACAAAATGGCTTGTGTCCAAAACGTAATTGAGCTACAAGGCTGAAATCTAAAATTTAAGTTTGGTATCCCCCTGGGACGTGACATGAAGCTTTTGATCAAATTCGGCAAAAAAGTACAAGTACTTTTTTTTTTTTATAAAAAAACATTTACACTTTTTTCTCATTCACACTCACACTCACACACGCATTCACACAGTCTTTTCGGCAACTTAGGCCATTTAAGACTTTAAACGATATCCGTTATTTATAATTATACATATTGGGGTCCAGGCATTCTTATATAAGTCATTTGGTATCCAAATGCCTTATATAAAATCATCGGACTGCCTGGGGTCCGAACCCGCGACGTTTGGTATATGAGGTTAGCACGCTAACCTCTACACCATGCCCCGAGGGCAAAGTACAAGTACTTTACTAATATTCTTTTTCATTTTTTTTTTCGATTTTCTCAAAATTCTCTCAAACGATTTTGTTTATAATTCTTCTATCTTGGCCTTATCCCTATGCAATTTAATTTATAAAGAAATGAGACCGAGAGAAAAGCAAGCCGGCCAGTTTCACGGCCTGACGCTTGATGAGAAAAAGGGGTAAAGGCTGACATAAATGAAAGGAAGAAATGCCAGGTTTTGCTAACCCTTGCTACGAGAGCTCGTGGTCGCCATCCACGTACTCACTAGAAGTGAGCCTCTGAATGTGATTTTGATTAAAATTCAAAAATCAATTATTTTTTAGATCAGGGGTGGGCAAAAGCCGGCCCGCGGGCCGGATCCGGCCCTTTTGCTTACTCTATCCGGCCCGTTGAAAAATCCCTTTTATGCGATTTTGTTGAAATCAACAGTATAAATAATCAAATATATAAATAATAGAGTATTATAATTTCGAAGAGCCGTAACCATATCACTACTTTTATGTACGCAACATACTAGGTCTGTTCGATTATAATCTTTCATTAACTGATTTATTTAATGACCATTAATTTAATATAATGGATCATATTTCTTTAAAAATTACGGGACATATTTTACTGGGCAAAAATTGTTCGCATGTACACCCAAGTAAGACAATTTATTATTACTATTATCTATTATTAACTGTCAAATTTCTTTGTCCAAATGCTTTAAAATGATACTTAGAGTGTTTTTGCCTAAAAAAACTTCTTGGGCAGGGAAAAACTCCACCCAAAACATTCGGGTGTGGAAAGCGTACGCGGTATAGTCCTGCGGCCCGGGAGACATTTTGAAAATTTCATTTTGGCCCGCGCTTAAAAGTATTTGCCCACCCCTGTTTTAGATGATCTTTAAAATGTATATTCTCATTTTGCCCTCAAAATTGTTTGAAGATCTACTTAATAGGAAAGATAAAAGGATTGGTCGCCATGGTAACAAAATATAAATATTTTTGTTTAGAGGTAAACTACTTGAATTCTAACATATCGGCTGAAACTAAATATATCTCGACATAAAAAATCTGATGTGACAAGCCCAGAACACAACTTTCGATTACCGAATGCAAGAGAAAGTTATGTGCTGTGTCGCGACCAGTCACAGCAAATTTTTTTAAATATTCTGCTTCTTGTAATTTACTGACTTTTCAAAAAAAATAACCTCACCCATGCCGAAAAAGTTAAGTGAAATGAAAAAGGCGAGCCTCAACTCAATTCATTCAGGCATTAATTAATATTTCTGTCAAAGATGAAGAGTGAATTAGTAGGATAGGGAGGTTTGATGCACGTGTGGTGAGAGAAGAAGAGTTTCGGGGGCAAAGGACTTTCAGGACATTGGGTAAGAGGCGAGTCATCAACATGAACCTTTAAGAGCGAAAGAGAAGAGAAACGCTGCAGGGGGCCACGAAACCCCCAGAGGGCGGAGCCCCCATTCCTCCTCAAACGTCCCACACTCACATACACACATAAATATATTTATTTACTAGGATATATACATTGGAACATTTCATCTAACTCTCCTTGGGGGCTTTAAATGAAAATGAAAACAAAAAATTTCGTTAATCATCCAGAAGTTTCGCTTTTTACTTTCTCGTATAAAGTATTGTATTCGTAAAAAAATCGACTTCGAGATTTTGATGTTTCTCCACGTTTTAGACCTCCCTGAGTCCAAAAATACCATTTTTGGCATTATGTCTATGTGTGTGTGTGTGTGTGTGTGTGTGAACACGATTGCTTAAAACCCAAAGCAGCTAGATCGATGAAATTTTGTATATGCTCCTTACACTAAAATTGTAGATTTCTATCAACTTTTGGAGTAAATACGTCACTTGGAAGTAGTACTTTACCTAATAAGTTTTTTCAGAAATTTCGAAATTTTCAATTTCTTTGTTATATTATGATAAAATACTCAATTTTAAAAAGTTTTTATTCTTTGATATTTTTCGGAAAACTGAATAGTTTTTGAAATAATCACAGAAGAAAACGACATTTTTCGTTACTATTGGAAAGAAAAATCAAAACAAATTCATACAGGTGTCATTAAAAAACAAGTAAATATAAACAAATGAATTTGTGAAACAACTTGCGGCTCGAATCGCGATTCCTTTTTCGTGGATTTAGCTCATCCCAAGTAACTAGAAGATATTTACCATATAAGAATACATAAGCGTAATACCAAACGTCGCAGGTTCGGACCCAGGCAGTCCGATGATTTTATTTAAGCCATTTGGATACCAGATCGCTTAAATAGAAATGCCTGAACCCACAATATATATATTAATTACAACGGTTATCGCCTAAAGTCTTAAATGGCCTAAGTTCCCGAAAAGACTGTGTGAATGTGTGTGTGAGTGTGAATGAGAAAAAGTGTGAATGTTTAAAAAAAAAAAAAAAAAAACAAGCGTAAAAAATATTTTTGTTGAAATAAATTACAATATGACTTTTGACTTGAGCAGTATTTCACGTAATATAGATCTGGCAACATTGCATTCATCAGCTATCTATTTTAAATCTTAAACGCCTTAAATTTTATTTTATTTAATATATTACAATGATTAATGCAAATCAGTTTAAACACAATGGACGATTTGCGAGAAAAAATATCGTAAAACTGAAAAAAAAAAAAATGTAACTGACAGCTAGAAAAGAATTATTTTATGCGAGGCTGGTCTGACTCTCGAGACTTCTTTATTTTTAAATATTGGCGACTGTCATTTTGGGGAATTTTTTTGACTTTCTTGTTAAAATATCTTTAAAAGCCTTCGGCAAAAACTCTTGATTTTATTTTTAACGTATTTTACGGAAGTGAATTGATTAAATGTAAGTTTTTTGTTTTTTTGTATCTAATGCAGAGGTGGCTATATAATTCGATATGTGTGCGTTTCATCGATATTCCCCATAGGCTACATGTTAAATTTCAATTTTTTTAAAATTAATTACACGATAACCCTTCGACAGATCTGCTTCAAAATTTTATTTTAAACATATGCGATAGTGATTAATAACATATTTAAAAAATTAGCTTTTAATCTAATAAAGTGCTTTAATGTCCGAACAACCTTAAGTAAATAAGGTTATTTAGTTATCCATTGAGGATGCGAATGGACTTTGCCTTATAAAATTTTCGGAATAAAAAATTTTAATTTTCCAAAACATGCGTTTTATTTAATTTCTAAATATAATCAAATTGATACAAATTTTTAGAATCGTTCTGAACTATTATAATCTATTTGGTCTGCCTATATCTTCTAAAATAACGGATGATTTAAAAAAAAAACAAGCCGGACCTAAGCATGGCCTGAAAAAAACTTAAGTAAAATAATTAAGATAAATAGACTACTAAATTTAAAATGGAGGTCATATCTGATAAATAAATTTTAAAAGATTAGTTTGATTATTATTTTTTCTTATAAAGTTTAGCCAGATGGCCTTGGAATCATAAAAGATGGAAGCAAGGCCACTCAAGGTTGATCCTTGAAAGGATAATCCCAAAGAATAATCTTCATTAAGTATTTATTCATGCGTTTATTTGATTTTCTCTTCTTTTATGTGGGAGGGTTAGTAGAATATTTTACAACAACAAGGTAAGGGATATTAGGTAAACTTCTTTTTGCTTTTTTCTATTAATATAAAATATAAAACTAAATTTAAGGTTGTTAGGACATTAAGGCACTTAAAAAGATTAAAAGCTAATTTTTTTAATATGTTATTAATCACTATCCATAGGTATAAAATAATTTTTGGAGCAAATCTGACTAAGGATTATCGTGTAATTAATTATTAAAAAATTGAAATTTAACATTTATCCTATAGAGAAAGTAGACGAAACGCACATATTGTATATGAAGATAAAAAAAACAAAAAAACTTCTATTTTTATCGATTAACTTACGTAGAATACGTTAATAATAAAATCAAAAGTTTCTGACGTGGTCTTTTAAAAATATTTTAACAAAATAGAAAAAATTCACGAAAATGTCAGTCCACCATATTTAAAAATAAGTAAGTCAAGTGACTCGGACCAGTATGGTAACGTCGCATAAAATAAAAAGCTTTCACTTATTTTTACGATATTTTTTCTCTCAAATGGACCATTGTGTCTACTGCAGGGCCGGAACTAGGAGATTTTTTAGGGGGGGGGGGGGCAAGGATTTAATTTGCCGCCCCTCCTTAAAATTTTCTATACAAAATTCATATCATTTTCCCTTTTTTTTAGTAAATTTTTCTTTAATTTCCGCCCTCTGATATCTCCCGCCCGGGGCACACGCACCCACTGCCCCCCCCCCTAGATCCGGCCCTGGTCTACTGATTAGCATTACTCATTGTAATATTATAAATAAAATACAACTGAAGACCAACATAAACAGCTGTTAAATGCGATGTTGTTGCCAGATCTATATTATGTAAAGAAATACTTGAATCAAAAGTCATTTATTTATTATTTTTGGTAATTAAGTAGGGTACGCTTGCCACTTCTTGCCACTTATTTTAAGAAAATTGTTTTTATAATTTTATTGAGACGTTGTATAATGAAATGTTGACATTTTAAATGAAGATGAAAGGGGCTTCTCTTTCGAAACGTCACGGTAAATATTAATAAAAATTTATATATTCAGTGAAGACTCTATAACTCATTTAAAGTAAAATGTTATATAAATCTTAAGTTTTCTGGCAAAAATAAAAAAAAAACCTTCTAAAATTCAATTCCCTTTACAAAATAGATTAATCTACTTTCTTTTTTTTTTATTCCCGTTCTTGATTTCATTTAAACGGTTCCCACATTAGATTTTCGCCTGGAGAGTTCTCTCAGTTCCCCACCTCTTTCTCTGCTCCCGTTGAGACATTAACATATTACCTTGGTCTTAAAAGAAAAAAAAAAAAAAACGTTTAACCGAAAATTAGCAGATCAGACGACGAGTGGGTGGAGCAAAAAATCTCTCTCTTTAAAATGAAATTAAAACTATGGAGGAAAAAACTGCTCTGAATATATAAAAATATTCGAGTTGAGAAGCCGAATATGATTAAAGACGGACCCAAAGAGAGGGAGAGAGCGATGATGGTGTTTATGATAATCTCTCTAAACACGAGAGTCATTAATAACCCCCACCATATCAGAATCATTAACCAATAGGCAGAGAGAGATCATCAGGGGTGTCAAACAGGACTTATCTTGTCAGCCTCTGGGCTCAATTAACCAATATTTAAAAGTCATTTGTTAAGATTGCATAATTAGTAAACATTCCTCTCTCGATGTGGAGAAATTCGGTTCAAATTTCAGGAAAAAATCAAACGAGTAGTATGAAAAAGAAAACGTCAAATGGCAATTAATCATTGAAAAGAATGGAATTTTACTATTTATTGTGCCTTCAAACTTCAAAAATTGCTGCCCTCACTATTGAAAAAAGATCTAATCTAATAGTATTTAGAAAGGCTGATCTTGTAGTGAATATTTTTACTTGGAATATCAAATAATTTATTACAGGGCCGGAACTACGAGATTTTTTTTGGGGGGGGGGGAGCAAAAATTTAATTTTGCCGCCCCCTCCTTAAAATTTTCCAATATTCGGAGCAATTGATGGACCCTCTCACATCATCTTCAATTAGCAAATATTTCGACTGGCATCACGCCTAGTCATCATCAGTGCAAACAACTACAAGGAGATGAGCAAAAATTAATACATTATTTATAACAATATTTTTGATTATTCCATTATGAACTTACATGATTTGGTGGAGGGCCCGTGTCAAACAATGGTTGAGGATTATTTTAAAATTTTTTCAGAGAAGCAGGGGTCAGACGCAAGTGTGAGTGAAGTTTAGTAAAAGAGATCATCTCCTTGTAGTTGTTTGCACTGATGATGACTAGGCGTGATGCCAATCGAAATATTTGCTAATTTTAGATGATGTGAGAGGGTCCATCAATTGCTGGCTTTTATTCTCCGGTCCTTTCCTTATACATCTGATCTAGCGAAAATCTTCCAATTGAAATATATATTTTTTATTAATTCAATCTCCAGGAACTCAGGCCATTACATATAGGGTTTCCTATGAAATTAGGAATAATAATTAAAAATAAAGGCAACCTTTGGTTAGTTAGTTTATAATTTTAGGTTTAAATTTTAATAAAATAGGGTATTTTAAATTTAAAATTTTTATAAATCCGAAAAAATTAAAAAAAAATAAATAAAAAAAAAAAAGTGAAAAAAGCACCCCATTGGTTCCTCCCTTTCACCATCTTTTAAAGGAGGTAATTTTTTTTTTAAAAAAAAAAAAAATAATTATGACTTAGGCTATTCATTTAGATCCAGCCCTCACTGAGGAAGGAAAAACGTTTTGGATAATTTCTAAAAATGAACTCTGTTAATAGCTACAGAGGTATAAAAATTTTAATACAGTATGAATTTTCTTGTTCTTTCAGGGATTAAAAGTTATATAATTTTATAAATTTTAATATAAACTTAGAGCTTAGATGCTAAAATATAAATTTTAAAGAGAAATGTGGATTAGGCGGAAGCCAGAGTTGAAGAATCATTACTTATATAAAGCTCTAGCGGCTAGCTTCCGGTCTGTGTGTATGTGCCGATCAGGACGTTGATTGGCTAGAGCTACAGGAAGTGGAGCGGAGCGGGAAACCTTAAAATTTAAGAGGGAAATTTGAAAATTTCCAAACAGTGAAAAAAAAGAATAAATTTGATGCATTTGCTCGCCGGGGGAGACGACCAAAGGGGTACAGAGGCATAGCCCCCTGCCAGTGGTAAAAAAATGATT